>MKEJ01063923.1:35000-42810 GCA_001753735.1 Embelia ribes
GTCAAGATAGCCACGGGCAGATGTTCTCGACGAATCTGCAGCTGTTACAGAATCCGCAGCTATAGCTATTGAATCAGAAAATTTCCATCAAGCCGATTAGTTTTAGCCTACAAGTACATAGGGGCAAGGAGAAACTGCTAGTGAAAGCTACTGACTTAATGTCTTGGCTTATTCTTCCTTTATGGAGAGAGGGCAAGAGCCCATACTTTGAGCACGAATTTATACGTAAGATGCCCGGATCACTAATTCATAGATGGACAACCTCTAGAAAGGGCCTTTTTCCCACTTCTGTTCTGAATTTTCGTTCACATGGTCTCTTCATGCTTTCTCGGTCGTCACCAGTGCGGAAGGAAAATCCGAACAAAGAAGATGGGATGTCGACTACTACCAAAGACCAAATCAGAACTACGACTTATAACTAAGTCTGTGATCGGTATCGTAGCATCAACAGCTGTGGAAAAGGGCTCATCGGGGAATGGTATTTCTTATGTGATTTACCAGATGGTGTACAAGACACTGGGATATAGTTAAGAAGTATCCCCCTGTCCTAGCATGGAATGACCAACTAATCACATAGATAAGAACAGACGGTTTGGTAAAAGATTTATGGCAAGAGTTACCGACTTGCGAATTACATGAATAAAATAACTAGACCTACCAACTAATGAAAGGGATGTAACAATAGGAATTACTACTCAATCAAATGAAAAGGCTGGCCCTTATCTATTGGATCCGTGCCCGCCTTTTCATTTCTGCTGCCAGGTACTCCAGATATGCCGCAGGAAGCATTGGCTCTTGGAATGGATCCTCGGATTTCGTCAACCTATTCAACTTCTTAAGCTAATAGTCCCAATGGAAAGAAGCTTTTTGATGAGTCTGCTGCTATAGCTAGACTTCAACCTAGCTCTCCAACAGCCAAGGTAGCGTAGAAGGAAGAAGGGGGAGAGCCTGTTAACATTGATAGTTCTTGACAATCATCCGATAGTGACTCTCTTGTAGTGTAGCACCTCGAACAAGAGAACAAGGAGCCTCATCTCAAAAGAGAGCCCGTAAACGACCTCGCCGCTAACTCCAGACTTGACTGAACTCTTTGTAATACTACCAGAGATCCCTATTCATACCTTGGACTTCAGAGCTGGTAAACTACCTTTCTTCTTTAGGAAATTAAGTTAAGTTAAAAGGGTTAGCTGACTTCGAGAGAACCATACGGCCGAGGATCTATTCTCCCTTTTATGGGGTATTCCTTTCCAGGAAGTACCAGCTTTACTTAGACCCTGCTTACCAAGATGAGTTCCCAGCCCAGCCAATGAAGTATGAAAAACCATATCATTCAGGGGGACCCGCCCTTAAAAAGAGGACTCTATCTCCAGGACAAGGCCCATTGCCACTCCAATAATCTTAGGTCCAAAATAGATCCTCTCCCGTCTCCGAGACAGTATGGCAATTTCTCCTTTTTGGTATCTCGTGGAAGTTAAGTTCTTTGACGATTCTAAACAAAAAGCCCGAAAAGACTGGATCCTTAACACAGCATTTGAGATAGAAGGATTGCCATAGGGTTAGGGCTGTTATTACGGTTTTGAGTTGTAATTTCCTATGATTTGTTAGCCATGCCGCCAGCTCGGACATAGAAAATGGAATGAAAGGGATAGCAATTGACCAAAGAGATGAGTTGCGAACAAAGAGAAGACTGCCTTATTCATTTATACGATATTTATACGATCAGGGATCTCTCTGAGACGAAGAATTACATCAGATGAAAGCTCGTGGTACGCCAGAAGACCATCTTTGCAAGGGCCCAGTTTGATCGGGTCGGCACCGAGCAAGACATCGAGCAGCTGTTATTGTTGAAAGCCTCACCAATCATTCTACTATTGTAGCCTCACTTAATGGTTCCGGGATAGAACCTTTGCTCAGAAGTGGATCAGTGGCGAGGTACTCTAACTATTCTCAAAATCAATCCCTAGGATCGATATAGGCTCGAAGAACGCATATTAGTCAAGAGTAGGTTCTTTACCCAGCGCGGAACCGGCATCGGCCGTTGTTTGCTCGTCTTCTCGCTCTCCTACCCTAACCTACCCCGCGAGTAGGAATGTGGGCTCTGAAGGTGGCGAGTTGTTGCTGGCGAACAAGAGAAGAAGATGCAGCTCTTGCGCTTGAGGCACCAGAAGGTGAAGATGCTCAGAGGACCTTCTATGAATTAGTCGAGGCGAGTAATAAGAACCGGGCTGTCGCTGCCCGTCGTCCACATAGAACGAAGAAAAAGGACCAATCGATGACTCTTGTGCCGCTCTAACCGGCCCTTGTGAATCCCTGTCCACTTCATCTTTGTAGAAGAACATAGAGAGCCATAAGATGCTCCCTTACCTAAGGGCAAATAGGGCTAGTTTATGAGCTGACCAGAACAAAAAGGAAAGGGAAGCTGAACGAAAGAGAGGAGTTTCCGCTGCTGAAACCTCTGAAGATATGTCATCTCTATAGTCTACTGCCTAACAGTCCTTTATGATCTGATTAAGCGCCTATATAAAGGAAGAAGGAAGGAGGCGGACTTCCCCTTATGCCATGAAAGAATCTTTCTTTACGGGGAGCGGTGAAAGGGTAGCAGTAGGGGGTTCAGCCTACGATCTCTTTCTCCTCTCCTCTTCCTGATTACTAGTTCGGGAAGGGCGCCCCACTCACTTGAGAATTGAAGAGCTTCTAGACCCACCTTTCAGCTCTAAGGTACTGTCTTTAAGGGTTACCGGAACCTCCCTATGTGGATGCTTACCCTGGTTTTTAGCCCATTTCTTAGCCGGCTCTTTCAATACTAGTCGCGGGACCGATCGCTCCTAGGGCGTCTACCCTTGCACTGGTCGAATGGGGAAGAGCTTCTCCCACTTCACCAACGGGTAATACGCTTCATGCTTTATACGGCACCCTCTCTTCTAACTATTTGGCTTGGCTCACCCACCGATCAGGTTCTTTCGTTACCGCGTCTGCCAAATACAAGAACACCATTTCCTGCTTTTTTGTGAACAGGATTTGCTATTTCGTGGTACGATTCCAATTCTTTATCAGATCTCATGGAAAAGACCAATTCAAAATCCAGCGTATTCCTTTCATAGGCCGGGGATAACGGGTATACCAGGCAAGGCGTTCTAGTTCGAGCGAAAGGTGCGAACCTTTCCAAAAGAGAAAGATGCTGCTTCTACGAGTGATCCCTGGTTGCGCGAAGGACCTCCTTTCTTCTTCTCTTGTGCCCTTCTTCCACATCCCGGTCCAAGCTCTATCCTCAATCGGCGTAGCCTCGCATTCGCTACGTAGGAAAGCACGGATTCGATGAATGCAAGTCCAGATATTAAGAAGGGCGTCGATCCGGCAATTGAGGTGGAAAAGGATAAAGCATGGACGAACTTATGCGACGCTCTGGAGAGGTATAACACCTTAGACGAGGGAAAGGAAGACTCCCTGCCCTCTCCCGCGGGGGAATGCATGTGGGGCAAAGATTCTCACATACCTATTGGGACTGATCTTCAGGCAAAAAGGGCTTGCTAGCTTTTGGCCATAGGCGGAGAGGAAAAACCAATATCTTTGGCAGCTTCCCCTTCGTAAAATGAGGATGCTAACCTTTCCATCTAGGTAGACAGGAACTCTGAACCCACAGAGCGGTATTCTCTATCGCCCTAGGTAAGGCTCAGCAGCCTTACTGGAAGATAGAAGAGCAAGCCTATCATCATCGATGTAGATTTCTTTTTGCACTCGCTTAGTCCAAGCCATCGAATGAGCCCTTTCTTCCCTTCTATAGCTGGATGCAATCTCCTTCGACTAGAGCTTTTGGTCCCACCCTACCAAAACTCTCGATATCGAAAAGAAAAGATAGGGATTCCGGCGACTTCTCCAACTGACTCACTAAGCTACTAATCTGCTTTGTCAAATGGGATGCCCCGAAGAGCTGAACTCGGACTTCTTTTAGAGTTATTCCGCTAGGATGGCTTTCGGGCTGAGATTCTACTTGATGCAGCTTGAACCTTCAATCTGGAATAAAAAGACTACGCTCGCTACCCTAACATCTCACTTTAGAAGTTGATCGCACATTAGATTCCGCTAAGTAAATGGGGTCTCTCCCTGCTAATTCTTATGAACTAATTCCTAGTCTTCGATTAATGTATCTGAGCAAGCTCGTAAACCCGCTCTCAATAAAGGGGCGACAGAGTCCTACCGAGCACAGTCGGTAACCTCAGCTAAGTCAGATAGAAGAGTCCCTTGTGAAGGACTCCTAGTTCCAGTCAGAGTCGGAATGCCCTATAGATGAAGGAAGGGTATCGAGATCCAGTTCAAGCTAAGTGGTGACGGGAAGCAAGAAAGATGGAGAAGTTGCGCGAGAAGCATGGGGTCGAAGAGCAAATCCGGATGCGGAGATGCCAAGTGAACCATCGGAAGAAATGGGATTCTTCCAAAGCCTTCACGCGAACTGCTCAAAACAACGAAAGAAAGGCTCAAGAGTGAGCTTTCTTCACTAGCGGCACTTGACGCTATAGAGGTAGGAGTTCAAAGCGGAAGTAGTAAGGGAGATAGTAAAATTTGAACGAATTTGGTTGTGGACCTAAAAACGAGAAAGGAGCTGCCGCAGTTCCAGATGATAATATAAAAGGCTCTCGATCACTACTCTAAGAATCTAATCTAGATCTCGACCGAAACAACCAGTTCCAGCAGCTGCGGTGATGGTTACAGCGGTTCGGCTACTTCACTGCTTGAGTGAGGAGCGGTAATCACTGTTTACCGGGAAGAGAAGGAAGAAAAAGCAGCTGTCAGAAGCGGTTAGCGGTAGTCGATCAAAATGATGCGTTAAGTTGTGCGAAGGACAATTGCATTGCCTCGAAATATTACTTTATGAACAGGGATGCTGCACACACAGCACAGGCTTTGGACTGTAGATCGTTCTGTCTCATATGGTCTTTCTTCCCTTGGCTATTACCAATCACTGGGCCTATTGCACAGGCCTTGGTTCGCGTAATCAAAGCTCGCTTCGCCTTATTAAATTAAAGGGTTCCATGCCCCGTCCGGCTACTATACTGATAGTTGGTTCGGGTTGTGCCTATGCCACTCCCTTTTGGACCCTTGCCTCTCTTTAAGCATCAAAATAGGAGATCTTTGGGTCTCGGCTATCACTTGACTTTCCTTAGTTTCAAAGGATTGAAGAAGCTGACTCTCACAGCGGTTAGTGATTCAATCACACCGGATAGGAGAATTTAATTCTAAGAGCGTCAAGGCTTAGAGCTTCTTCTCAAGCTGCCTATTTTGTGCGTGGGTTAACTATTGATTCAATTGCGCAAAGAAGCCTAGTTGTCCTAAGAGCGGATTCGGGAACTGCTTCAATTACAAGAGTAAGCGCTCCTCTTCCTAGCTTGAACATGGCGAATGCTTTACTGGATTTGATGTCTTCAACAGCTTGTTATGACCCTGAATGGGAATGGCCTCAGAACTCAAAGATCAAAGATGTTCTTCAGAACGAAGAATTGGTCTTTTTTTCTAAGGAAGCTGCCCGGTCTCCTCAATCACTAAGCGAGCGAAGGTCGGGTTTCGTCGGTAACTTTCTAAAAAAAGAAGGATATGGCAAGGAGTCTGGCCATCAGAACGTCAGGCAAGCATCAGTCCCTTGGTTGATGAGTCGTAGCGGAGCCATGTGCCAAAGAAGCCTAAAGAGCATGCGAAAAAGGCCATAGAGATTCAATATACATAGTCTGGTCTTTGGACATCTTTAAAGGCGTTGATCTAATCGTCGATGGCTAGGCTATACCGATTCGAAAGCACTAAGCAAAGACCTTAGGAAGGAGGGGACCAGGTCAAGCACTTGTTGAACCAGTTGATGAAAACCGAATCCCCTTACTCAATACAAGAGGGTGATTCTCAATTCTAGCTTCAAAGATCCGATGGTTGGTTCCATCAATCGAGGAATTGAACCTAATTGATTCATTATCACTATTACTAAAAGAAAAGAAGAAAGTCAAGGCAATGAAAGGTTCCATCTCTTTCATCATATGAACCACGTAATGATTTGCATACGGATCCAAATCCAGAGGCACCTTTTCTATAGCATTAAAAAACTGGAACCCGGTTAGATGCAATCCTGCATTGTCATCCTTCACCTCTAATACAGCTGTCTCCCTATCAGCATCTCCATGGATAGTAAGAATTCCCCCATCTCTTGGCATCTTGATCATTTGGTGTAACAAAGAAGGAAAAGCACCCAAAGACCATGTAACCATGGCCTACCCAGTAACAGATTCAAAGAAGCAGGGATATCTAGCACATGGAATTCAACATTCGCAACCACTGGCCCAACTTTTGCTTAGACAGTCAAAACTCCCGCCACTTCCCTCTTAGTGTTGTCGTATGCCCTCACAATCTGAGTAGATGGAGTCAGATTTTGAGAGCTCAACCCTAGACGCTTTGCCACCCTCAAAGGACACACATTAATGGCGGATCCATTATCGTACCATCGGAATCCTGATCCTTTTACATTCAACAGTAACATACAGTGCCTTTGTGTGGTTTTTCCCCTCGGTCATCACAGTGAATGTGATAGCACTGCGATTAGTGGTAGAGAGCAAAGCAATTACTTTCTCAGGAGACGCATCGATTGGAACCTCAATCTCACGGAGTACCTTTAACATTGCCCGTCGATGTTTATGCGAGGCCACTAAGAACCCCCATATTGAGATATTTGTCTGGGTGCAGCTTAATCGTCCTCCTCTTCAATCTTCTTTCCATTATCTTTTGCAAGCTCTCTCTCCCTAGCAGGGTGGGAAGCCTCCAAGTGCGGGGGCTTGAAATGTCTACCTGCCCTTGTCGTTATTAAAGTAAGCGCTGCAAAGTAAGTAGTACTAGGTGACTTGACCTTCTCGAATGGTCTTTTTTTTCCCACGCCCACGACAAAAGAAGGGCGAATAAAGCCTTTTTCAACTAGTTCAAATAGCCCTAGCTAGATGACAACCCAATGGAAGCCCACATTCCCACTCTTCTTTCATTATTGCTCTACATCGCGATAGACCAATCAATAGAGAATGAAGATAAGGCGAGAATTTTTTATCGATTCCGCGCATCTCTTTAATAATCGTGTTCCATTCTATACTAAGATTGGTCTCAGTGACAATTTGGAGTTTAGCTTGTTCTCCGAAGGTAGGTGAATGAAGACGCATACCAAAGCACCCAGAATAGAGAAGTTAGGACAGTTAACATCAAGCCATGGGCGTAGCGTGATGCCAATGAAGACAAGCCCAATAATGCAGCTAAGTGCCTACAGTATTTAAGTAAAGAATCTATTTCTTATACGTATTTCGATAGAATCAGTCCTCTTCCACGCTTGGGAAAGAGATCAAATGAGAAGGGCATGAAGTAGGCATTCGCATGGCATTGAACTAAATCCGCTGCTATTGATCTACAACCGCTCTTTTCAACATCTGCTGTGCAATATCCACGACTTAGGAGTTCTTGGAGCTAAGGCTTCGCAGCTTGAGAGAAGGCCTTTTATCAGTTATCGGTCTCGTATCGAGTTCGCCCTATAGTTTGAGTTAAGGCGTTCCTGTTTTTCTTCTCAGTCGAATCAGAATCTGAGACTGGCTTTGTTGCATCCATCCCGTCAACGCCTTTCAGAAGTATCAATACCGTCACATGAATCGTAAATGCATGAATGTGATGGACCAGCGGTTCCTAATGGAATAGGTAACAAAGCTACTTTGCCGCCCACTGCTATTAAATCACCATCCCCCCAAAACTGGTGCTTGCTGTTGCACCAGGAGCCGTTGCACCAGGCGCCAAAGCATGGGTGTTTTGT
>MKEJ01063929.1:0-11585 GCA_001753735.1 Embelia ribes
AAAAAAATGAAATGAAAGTTATTATATCTATTGTTTGTGTTTTCCTTTTTTGTTTGCAAATTCTTATTATTTATGTGTTTTTCCATATATTAGTTCTTGTATGTGTAAACTGAAAAAAAAAACTTTTAACACAATTTAATAACCAAATCATAATAAAATTAAAAAAATCAAAACATGACAACTTATATTAAAAAATTATAAGAAACCTAAAAAATCAAATCCTAAAGTTGTGTGTGTGTGTTTTTTCCCCCCCAACAACTAAATCATGGCAAAATTGGCAAATCAGAATTTAACAAAATTTACAGCCAAAACATCAGAAAACTAAAACATTAATATAATAAAAAAAATTAAGTTATTGAGAAATAATATAATTTTTAAATGTATTATTTGTATTGTATTTCTTTTAGCAAATTTATTCCTATTAGTTGTATTTTATTATTCATATAGCAGTTCCGGTATGTATAAAGTGGTTAAAAAGCTCATTAACACAATTTAACAACCAAATCATATCAAAACTGAAAAATCAAAACATAATACAACTTATATAATCAAAGCATAAGACAATTGAAAAATCAAAAGATAAAAAAAAACATATATATATTTTGTCAGACAGACTTTTTAACAGTTATATTTCTTTGATTTAAAAAAAATCTAATGATTGATAAAAAAAGAACATTAAATAACCATGATGGTCATATGATATAACAAATCCTCTAAAATTTCTCTCATACCATATTTCATTATCACTATTTACCTATGCATAGAATTATAGAAATTTGATAGAGATACATAAATTAAAAAAAAAAAAAAAATTGGAGAAAAGAATTCAATTGTTCAATCTACTGTTTGTGTTTTTGTTTTTCATTAGTAAACTTATTCCTATTGTTTATGTTTATTCCGTGGAGTAGTTTCTGTATTTATAGACCGAAAAAGAAAACTTTTTAACACAATTTAACAATCAAATTATAAGAAATGTTAAAAAATTATAATATAACACAACTTATATAATAAAATCATAAGTAAACTGTAAAATCAAATCCTGTTATTTGTATATTTTTTTAAAAGAACTAAATCATAACAACTGAAAAATTAAAATTTATAACTGAAATATTAAAAAACTCAAAAATCAAAATAGAATAAAACTGAAAAAAGTTAAGTTATGGAGTAAGAATCCAATTTTCCTATTGTTTGTATTTTGTTTTTCCATAGAATAGTTCATGTGTGTATAAACTAGAAAAAAAAAAAAATTCCTCCTGGAATTTTCATAATCACTATTTACATATTCAATTAATTAGAGAAAATTAGTAAAGATATATACATAAAAAAAGGAAATAAAAGTTATTATATCTATTGTTTGTGTTTTTCTTATCTGTTAGCAAATTCTTGTTTATATATTTTTTCATAGATTTGTTCTTGTATAAACTGAAAAATAATAATCTTTTAACACAATTTAATAGCCAAATCATAATAAATTTGAAAGATCAAAACATGACAACTTATATTACAAAATCATAATAAACCTAAAAATGAAATGCTATAAGTTATGTTTTTTTTAAAGGACTAAATCAAAACAAAACTGGTAAATTACAATTTAACAAAATTTATTACCAAAACGTCATAAAACTAAAAAATTAAAATATAAAAAACAAAAAAAAAAATAAGTTAATTGATAAATAACATAATTTTTCATCCTATTATTTATATTCTTTTTTTTTCTTTTAACAAATTTATTCTTATTAGTTTTTTTTTTCATATTGCAGTTCCGGTATGCATAAAGTGGTAAAAAAGCTCATTAACACAATTTAACAACTAAATCATATGAAAACTGAAAATCAAAACATAATACAACTTATATAACCAAATCAATAAGAAAACTGAAAAATCAAAAGATAAAAAAACTTAAAAATAATATTTTGTTACGTGGACTTTTTAACGGTTTAAAAGTCAACGTAATAAAATTATATAAAAGTGGTGGAGATATTGTCACGCCCTGAATTCCCATAAATCCGGGAACGTGAAGTGAAAGAAAATGAAATAGAATAATAATCGATTCACATCCCGATATCCTGCCATAATATATATATGTGCAACATAAGTATCTAAGACAACAACATCCTCATCGTGATAGATACACAATACATAATCCAACAGCAACACCATGCTGCAATACATAATTTTATCGAGCTACAAGCTCGTACATAACCTCATAATACCACTATTCGAGTCCAGTTCGTCACTAGCACTGGAATTCCTCTAAAAATAGGCTTGTCATTCTAGCAAGCCAACACCATGCTTTGACCCTACATCACCGCGTGAGTACATATACAAAAGAAAAATTTATGGGTTAGATTCTAAATCAAATGAGAAAGGATAATTTACAAAAGTATAAAGAGTATGTATGCACATGCAATGCATTGAAAACCCCCATGTTTCTTTTTTCCCGTGTATGCTCATAAATTCTAAGTGATACTAAGGCATATTCACAATATGCGGTAAAACTAGAAGTTCTCCTGAGACATACAACTATGATGATGACATATATCATATATATGTACTACGAGTAATGCAATATCTGAATGCAATAAATACTAAAGTATATCGAGCACTAAAGTATACCAACTACTACCAGATACCAAAGTACCAAACACCGAATGGCCGAGTATTAAATCACGAAGACATCTCACGCCTCCGACCATGAATGCACTAAATCCTGAATCCGGAATTACGAAGGCACCTCATACCTCTAACCACGAATGAGGCTCTCAGCCCAGGGCATCTCATGCCCTATGCAAAAATATCATAACACTGAACATCATATCACATACTAAAGCTATGATTCTCCACCCATAGTGATGCAATTAAGCCTTCAGTAATTCGTCACCTGTAGTGATGCGACTATTGGTAAGCGAGTAAGCATATCGAGCCTCCTCGAATATATCACATCACATAGGCATATCGAGCCTCTTGCAAATAGGCATATTAAACCTTCCGCGAACACATAATATTACATAGGCATATCGAGCCTCCTGCGAATATGCAAATCGAACCTTTCGCGAACACATCACATCACGAAGGCAATTCATGCCACCGGTTATCGAAGGTAACACATGCCACTAGGTTTATCGGAAGCAATACGTGCCACTGGGTCTATCAAAGGCAACACATGCCACAGGGTCTATCGAAGGTAACGCATGTTACAGGGTCTATTGAAGGCAATGCATGCCACCGGATCTATTGAAGGTAATACATGCCACCGGGTCTATTGAAGTCAACTCATGCTACCGGGTCTATCCTAACTCAAAGCTTTCAGGCGCTCGGCTCGAAGGGTATCTGACTTAGAGATGTCAGATGCTTGTATAATATAGCCACACATCCCGGCTAGATTCTGACTCAGAGTTATCAGGTGCTCATAAAAGCTACTACATATGATCTTCTTATAAGGTTGACACATATAGATGCGACGTCGATTGTAGGCACGATTCAGAGCTGTCAGGTCGATCATCCTGAAGGGTATACATCCTCTGAATCTTCATAATATGCACTCTCAATGCTATAGAGATATCTCTTCGACAAAAATATTTTTTTAGTCTAAAAAAAATCAGGTAATATATATATATATATATATATATATAAATCTATTTCTCTCTATATATGTATAAATAGCAACGAAATGCCACTACTCCACTACGAAAGTCACGAATACTCCACGAGGTACCAACACACCATGACAAGCCAACAACGATGCGAATACTCATGACACCAACGTGAATGTATCACGACACCACTATAAATGCTGTGAGTATATATATATATATATATATATATATATAAACTACGAAAGCAGTAATCAAATACTATAATTTGCCACGTATGCTCCGAATGCCATGAATACGTCACAACTCCAATACGATGTCACCATGATGCCAAATCAGAATGCCTCGAATTCTATGAGTGCATCTCAAACCCTACAAATGCCTCGAACGCCATGAATGCACCAGAAATGTATATATGTACATCCTACTATGACTACATATATATATATATATATATATATATATGTGTGTGTGTGTATATATATATATATATAGATGATAAGATAAAAAGATACTACATATTACGTTTTTGGCCACATTTTTCTTTTCTTTTTTATTAGTTTAAGCTTTCACGTAGTGAAATGTGTATTGGAGGATTAGTGTTTACATATACTTAGTGGGTTGGTTCAACAACCCACACAAATTAAGAAATCTCCAATATCACCAACAACCCGTTACCAATGAATAAATTGTATTTTAATTATCAAGATTAAAGTAACATTGGTGCAGTGGGTGCACCAACCGAGTCGTTTGCAAAAGTCTATCTGAGTGTGTCAATTGTCATATAGTAATTTGTGGCTTTTCATATTGGTGATATTGGTACCACCTAAGCATTATTATTAGGACTAGTCCCTTGTAATAATTACCTACAAATTACAAATTTTAATTTTTCAATTTTTAAATTAAAAGTTGGACGTTGCTCACCTTTAAGTTGAACAAATTACAAATGGTAAAGAATGACTTAATAATTATCCTCAAAGACACCCTAACTAGGACAGACCATGGAATATGCAGAGAGGATTATATCTATCTAATTATATTATTATATTATAAATGTGCGGAGAAGCTTAAATTTATTTGATTTTTTTTTATATCAAAAATGGCCAACGTACTCGTGAAATTACATTATATATATTATAAAATAAATTAAAAGTAGAACCTCCATTCAATTTTACGATAAATGTACCCCTAACTAATTGATTTGACACGTATACGTTTTGAATTAATAATAGAAAAAGAGAGAATATGAGCCTCACCAACTTATTTGGTTATATCAAGCATATCTTTATAACATAATATATTGGATGGTTTTCCAAGCTTGGCATTCATTAGGAACTAAGAAAAATGAATGAATTTATTCATTTGTCCAATGGAAATTTTACAATAAAAAATCTTACTTTATACTGATTAACTACAAGTAAAACTTGCCAGAAATTTTGAAGAATTAAGTGTCTATAAGATTTAAAGGTATTGATTTGGTGTAGGAATTTTATGCTAAGGCCTTTCTACTTTTTTCTTTAGGGTCTGTATATCATGCCCTTATTAATGAGCTAAATCATTATTAATTCAGGTGCTTTTTAAATTTTCTCTTACCATTGAGTGTTAACATTTGAAAGTAATTCAATAAATCATAGATTTTTCATCATGTGGATGATTTCACGTGTTACCCATAAATACGTGGGCAATTAATTATTATTTTCTTTTATATATATAACATGATACGTACTTCACAATGTCTTGAGAAAAATAAAAAAAAGTTTGGTGAAGAATTATTTTACTGGAAAATATTGGGATTGTTTATTTGGTTAAATCATATTGAGTCTAGCATGACAATTTCATCATGTTATGAAATAGTGATTCATATGTGTACATTGTGGTATCACATCATAATATAGTCAAAATTACTGAAATAAAAATCATGTGAATGGAAAATAAAATAGAATTAATCATTACTACGTTGACAAATAAATAAATTCATCTGTATTTTGGATTAAGAAAATAACAAACATTCGTACTATCATTAGCCATCGTTAAGAAACACAGTAGAGAATTGGTTTCTATCTTGTTTTTCTTTTTCTTTTTTTTTTTTGAAAGATTGGCAGATTAGTAATTTTAGGAAATACATCCATTATTATCATTATTGCTTTTTGTTTTGGTTTTTCGATGCAATGATGGGGAGATTAATGAACAAGATGCATTTTAATTTATCTTGCAAGACTAGGTCTAAGAGACAAGATGGAATAATTTTTCGTACATATTTGTATATAGAAATTTTTTACATACTATTATATATATAAAGAAATAGCAGTAACACGTAGAATAAATAAATAATATTATAATAAAAAATTATTCTCTCTCTTACGTGTCAACATATATATAATAATATGTAAAGAATTCCAATATATAAGTATATATAAAATTCAAACTCCTCGTGAGATTGCTCAGGAAAAAAATAACCTTTCAATATCATCAACCTATGTGAATTAATATTATGTCATCTATATCTTCAAATCATAAAAGACATACATGCCATCAAATCACATAATTCATATACTAAAAACTGAGTTTCCATTTAAATTTAAGGCGACAACCAAATTTTCTGCCAAGTTAAAAAAAATATATATATATTATATATCATATTCACATGTATATTTAATCGTGTGCATCTTTATGTTTTGAAAATGAGGTTGATCAAGAAAATGCAAAAATCACGAATTGTTGTTATTGTTTATAATCTGTATTTAATTATTCCGGATTATGTGATTATTTTTATTAGTGAAAATTGTCTAAGATACTTTAATTGGGAACAGTTTATTTCTGGCCTTAATGTTTTTTCTCTTTTGCTCCTTTATTTATTTAATTGCCTTTATATATATATATATATATTTATTTATTTATTTATTTATTTTTATTTTTCTAGATGGAAGTAAATAAAGAGATAAAATGAAAAGTCATGATGACGATAAATATTTTTTTTGACCACAGATGAAAAAAAAAGGTACAAAGTTCAATATGTATTTGTTTTCACGTAAGATTAATAAATTTATGATTTTAATTTACGAATGCACGGGCACGATGCTAGCAATGATTCAACAAATTTTTGTGCGTTGTTGAAATTAATCTTCAAACACATATAAAAAAATGTATGAATTTACTTAGTTTATTTCAATTCGATCAAAATATATTTAAAAAAAAAAACTTATAAGATATAATATTACTAATATTTGTGAATTGTTTGTAACAGTTTTATAATATTGATGGTATAATTTCATAGGACAAGGTAATTTTCAGTTATTTAATTCTGATTTATATCAAATGAATAGGTTTACATATAGCCCCGTGCGACACACGGGCTATACACTAGTATATGTAATTACTTTAATAGATTATATGTATGTAATATAGCTTTAACACAACTTGATTCTTCTATTATCTGGTTTTATCATATTCATTTGTATTTATATTGATAACGAAGTAAATAATATATATTGGAAATGTCACTATAATATGTAATCACCTTAACACAACATGATGCTTCTATGAGTTGGTTTTATCGGATACAAATGTAGTTATATTGATAACGATATAAATATTATATACTGAAACAAGATTATGCCTTTAAATCATAAAGGTGATAATGTTTTGCAATTTAAATGCTATAGACTTATGCAACAAAAAGTTTATATTATCAAAAAGCTATAAAAACAATTGCGCATTCAGGCTTTAAAATTATTTTTCTCCATTTTAAAAAATGCATAATTGGAAGAACGCGTTGGAATATTATTACTTTTTACGTTAAGAATTAGGTAGATTTTGACCGGGAAGAAAAAGTGGATAATGACCAATAAAATCAACTAAAAACAATTGAGATAGGCATTTGGTACAGTAATTGGCCTATAAAATCAATGGCTTTCCAAATATGCTCTATATCACATAAGCAATAGCACCTCTTTCTATATCTCTCTCTCTTTAAATTTTTGTCACAAAGTTTTAATTTGTGGCATTGGCATCTCCCTTGATAAATACACTTGAAACAAAGGTATGTGAAGTTGTGTCTAAAACCTCCTTCATTTCCCATATATGCAAGATGTTTAGTACGGCCTGTATGGTTACAACTTATAACTTTCAGTTTATCAGTTTTTTTGTTTAAAAATTATATAGCATTTGGTTGCTCAACTTTTAAGCTGAGATTATTTGTTATTTTGACAAAAATACATTGGAAGTTTTAAATTGAATGCATCTAATTTTATTTTTAAAAAAAAAAACATAAATAAACTGGCTTATTTATTTAAAATCTGCAACCAAACGAACCCATGTAAAGATAGTTCTCTACAATTTTCATGTAGTTATTAGGCTCCGTCATTGCTCTTGCATACATCCAGAGACGCATCTAGGAATCTAAATTACGGAGCTCTTTCATAAATTATGGGAGGGATGCAGTTGCATAAAACAAAAATTTACACCAAGTGTAGGGTATACAATGGGTTTCTTAAAATTAAGAGGCTGAAATCTCCTAGAAAAATTTTGACTCCGTTCCTACTAGCATGTGGAGATAACGCTCCAGAATTTTGATATAGTATTTGTTAGATGAAGAACTCGACCAAAACTTATTACACAAAATAAGCATAACAATTGTGTTCCGGTGAACCATATTTTGTTTTTCCGATCATCGCTACCCAAACTATTATAACTAAGATGTTTAACAAGTTTTCTAAATTCAGCCAAATGCTCCTATCCCCGACATATGCAAGGGCATATAAGCCTTTTTAGTTGGGTAACGATGAGAATATGAGACTCAAACCGAAGAGCTTTGTTTGCACTTATGCCATATTAAGAAATGTGCTACCTTCTTTACTAAACTTTAACTCTGTTAAATAGAGGCAGCCTATATTTTTTATCATCTTCAATATTGCATCATCTAGAATTTTGAGAAAATTAATCGTAACTTTCAATCTAGAACCTTGTTTCAAGAAACGCTAATGCGGGCAACTATTTATTTTTATAATTTAGCAGATAAAAATGAAGATCGAAGTGACGAGCCAAGAGAGAATTAGGCCATCAAAACCAACTCCACCTCACTTGAAGACATACAAGGTTTGCCTCTTGGACCAGCTCCTCCCATCTGCCCATGTCCCTATCCTCTTCTTCTATCTTAACAACAATGACGGCAATATTATAGATCACAATTCCATCACCGATATCATCTCCGAAAAGTCGCAAAATCTCAAAAGATCCCTATCAGACACCCTCACTCGGTTTTACCCATTAGCTGGCAAAATCAAGGACCATGAACTCTGCATCGACTGCAACGACGATGGTGTCTACTATATCGAAACCCGAGTCAACTGTGATCTCTCTGAATTTCTTAAAGATCCCGATTTTAAATTAACTCATCAATTGCTTCCTAAGGGCCCAGATTATGATGACTGTGAAGCAGGATTTGATGTGGTCATAGTACACGTTAATTTTTTCGATTGTGGAGGTGTAGGACTTAGCATGTCCGCATCCCACCAGATTCTAGACGGGACATCTTTAGCCGGGTTCTTCAAGGATTGGGCTATTACGGCCCAAGGGATGTCGAAATTGGAGGCTCCTAGCTTTGTTGCATCTTCTTTGTTTCCGCAAAACAGTTTGTTGCCAAAGGGCGCAACTCTTTGCATGTGGCCTTCCATGTTCGAAGGTCATAAATGTGTGACCAAGAGGTTTGTTTTCGATTCCAAGTCCTTAGTTGCGCTCAAGGAAAAAGCAGCTAGCTCGATATTTGTACAAAACCCGTCTCGGGTCCAGTCTGTTTTCGCTCTGATTTGGAAATGTGCAATGGCTGCTGCTTCCAAAACACTATACGGTTCCAAAAGTATCCCATCTGTTTTATCTCTCGCGGTGGATATCAGGAGAAGAAGTAACCCGCCCTTGCCGAAATTCACAGTCGGAAACCTCATTTGGAGTGGAGTTGCACAAAGCACCCCTGAGACAGGTTCTGATTTAGCTTCCTTAGTGGGGCTACTAAGAGGTGCAATTTCAAAAATCGATAGTGATTTTTGCCATGGAGTGCGTGGCGCTGATGGATATTTTAAGGTCAATGAATGCCTAAATGAGTTGAAAAAAGTGTACCTGAATGAGGGCACTTACTATTTTTCGTGTACGAGTTTGTGTAGCTCGGGGATGTACGACACTGATTTCGGATGGGGGAAGCCCGTGTGGGTGTGCCTTGGGCTTGAAAATGAGCCCCTTAACGTTTATCTGATAGATACACGTTCGGGTGATGGGTTTGAAGCGTGGGTGAGTTTGCCAGAAGAAGATATGGCCGAGTTTGAAAGTGATCCCGAGATACTTGCTTTCTCTTCCTTGAACCCGAGTCCCCTTAAACTCACGCACCCGAACTTTCATATCGACTAGCATGATCGTATGTTTATGTTGCTAAGGGCGATAACAAAATTGTCGCGGATGGACAACATTCTATTTTCGGTCATTTATTTTTTCTCCTCGTGTGTTTTTTATTCTTATGTTGATTGTAACAAATGTTTTATTATACTTCAAAATCAAATCTTATTATGTGTATAAAAATTATTCCCTCAAACTATATTATTTTTATTGCAATATTTATCTACATAATTATTGACATGTATTCCATTGAATTAAAAACTTTAAAACTTACCATAAGTGAAATTATATGCATATATATTAATTTATCATTATAAAAATTAATAAAATTAAATTTTCTATATTATCATGCACATTTCCAACCATAGTACCGGAAACACTGAGATCCAGTGGGAAATGTGTTACCCTAAATGCTTTTTCGGTATCAAGGTGAAATGCCGAATTTTTTTGAAGGGAAATGCATAGGAAACACATAGAAAATAACACGGAAACGTTTTGAAAAATTTTTAATGATACACATAGGAAAGCAGGAGAAACGACTAAGAAATATTACGGATACTAGTAGGAAATTATGAGAAGATTCATACAAAATTAAATAAAAATCAATAAAAACATTGTGAAATATAAATTTTCAGTACTTTTATACTGAAATAACTTTTTTATGTATATTCTTTTAAATTATGAGTAATGTGTTCATAAAAGTATCAAATATAAGTATAGAAATACATGTATAACAAATATTTATAAGTTTAAAAAATATTTTTCAATGTTAGATTAAAGAATCGCATACGTTTTTCATACGTTTTACAATCGTATTTAAGAAGTTTTACAATCGTTTTCCCATTTCTCTTATATTTTTAGACCGCATTTCCCACTTCTGTTTCTCCTGAAAATTTTCGCTTCCGCTTCCGAATTCAACAACTATAGTATATACTGTGTTTGTAGATTTTTAACTTGAATAGTAGGTTTCATTTTCCCCGTTTACTAAATGTCAAAAATAAAAAAATAAAATAAAATAAAATAAAAAAATCTACAATTAAACTATATTCAAGACAAAACTAAATGTTAACAAATAGGCAACTTATTTCGACGCACGACATTATGCTGTGATGAATGGTGATAAAGTACAAAATTCTATGAAGAAAATTAAAAAATATGATATGAAATGAAGTGAAGGGATATAAAACCTAGAATATCCTCCTTAAATAAGTTAGATGTCAATACTATAGTCGTTGACGGAAAGGCAAACGAATCAGTATCCGAACTTAGTTTTCAATAGAATGTTAACAACACAACACAACGATGTTGTGGAATGTTCTGTTAAATTTTCAGTTCCACGTATAATATCTTGACATGATATAAATGTTATAAAATCCTCTATATGCATATGCATATATGTATCTCAATTCTACTTCTATCGGATGGCATTTTTAATTAGGTCACTTTATATGCGTTAAAGTACATTTTTTTGCATCGCAACTATTAAGGTTTTTTTTTTTTTTTTTATAAAACTAATTAAAGGGCAAAATGAAAGATGGAAAAACTTGATTCAAAACTCAAAATAGGAAAACGGCACAACATGCCCAACTCTCTCTCTCTCTCTCTCTCCCC
>MKEJ01063932.1:0-14405 GCA_001753735.1 Embelia ribes
ATTGTTTTCAGTTGTAGGCGTCACTTTATCAAATAAAAAAATACTTTAGGTATTCCCATTACTTTGTTAATCATTTGTTTGCAAATTTTCCTTTGTAATTTTAATTCAAATATATATGTTATGTTATTTCCTTGAATATTTATAAGAAAGCAATTCCACGGCACGTGTTTTACTTCTTGTGAGAAAAAACACTTGATAAACTTTATTATTTTAATTATATTAATTAAAAGTTTACAATATGCATGGAAAGCAAATTATTAATACATAAAATAATGACAAATGATTATTAGATAAGTAGGTAGCTGCAAGATGATTACCAAATAAAAATTTCGTGACATGCATCTACTGAAAATGTAGAAAAGATGAAAGGAATACAGTACATATAACTGCAGAAATAATAGATTGCACCGTACCATCACACGTGTAATATGACAATATTTTAGTAATTTCTCTTTGAATTGCATGATATATGGTATGATTTTTCGAAATCATCCTTTTCGGCTACAGAGATAGAGAGAAAATTAGAGGTTGTAATGACAAATAGTACTGATTACTTCTATGATAAATTTCAAATTAAACTTACGCTTTGCATAAGGCCCAAAAGCCTTGAAATTATAAATGGGCCATGGAGTAAGGCCCAACGTTCATGTCAAGAATAACACTAACAATGTATAAAAAAAAAAAAAAAGCAACTTTTTGTACTAAATAACTGCACTAACAAAGTGGCATGTACAGCTGGGTGAACTATGATGGCCTTGTTTGTGGAAGCTGAGAAGCTGCGACGCAGGATTGAGAAGCAGTCGTCGTTGTGTAGTTTACAACCATTTGATGCATATCTAGCGTTTGCAATTTAATACTAAAAATTAATTATTAATTATTTAATTTTTTAGGTATTAAATCATATCCAACAACCGAAACTGCTTAAGAACAGCTGCTTCTAAGCCCAGTACAGCAGCTTCCCATCTTCCCTTGTTTGGTATGCAATGATTCTGAATATTTTTGTACTTTTCACTTAAAGTGCAAATATGTGTTTGTTAGATCGAGTAAGACTATAATTTTTTATAATTTCAAGGCACAAAAGTATGATTCAATAGAAATAATTTAATTTTTTTTGTAAAAAGTATATTTTCCTTCTAATTTATATCACTGACAATTATTTTTCATCACTCCAAATACTAAAAAAGAAAAAATTAACCAAATATGCCATAATATTTTTAATTATTACTTACTTAGGAGTATATTTATTTGCCTATAATAAAAAAATATACTTCTATATTTTTAATTTGTAACATGATGAACCTTTATATAAAACGTAATAATACCAATCAAGTTATTTCGTACTAAAAGACCATTTTTTTTTTCAACTTTTATCGCAATTTTAAGTCAATTGTAATCATAACCCCTCCACCCTGTCAAAATTTCAGTCATTTACCCAATATGCATCATTCCCATTTATGCCCCCACACATGAACTCCAAAACAAAAAAAAAAATATTATGATCATTATCATCCACTCTGTAAAATTTTGAAAGATTGAAATAGACCATGAGAAACAAAATAAAATATCACGTCATATTATTAATGTAAATTTTTCGATGCCATTTATTTCAATTGAAAATTATTTGCTCATCAAAAATAGTAATACACATATTCTTTTTGTGACCCTTATATTCATATAGTTAGAGGTTTACTTCTGTTTTTTTTGTCCGTCTCCACTCCAATGCTTTAATCGGTGCACCCACTAGTCTCTTTATTCTATATCAAAATTATCTTAAATGGCCCTTTCTCAAATTATCTCTGTCACTCATATCTTAATCGGAGTATGTCAATTTCTAATCCTTCGTCGAATTTGATAATAGTACCCCCTGGGTTATGGAATGGATTAAACTATAGATATTGACCCTTGAAATAACAACCCATTCTAAAATGCAAAAACACAAACGGAACTCAATACCACAATACTTATCTGCCCAATGGGATAGCTGTTAAGTAGAACCATTATCTTATCGCATCAATGGTGATTTTAATCAATGGTTACATTGGTTTTATTTTATTTGCTCCATTTAGTTTTGCCCTTTGCTTGAGATTCTCAAAGGAACGGTCCCTTGAACTTATCCAGGGGATTACACTTACCTCATAATTTTTTGGATCAAAATTTTTAATGTAAAATTTTTTATTTGTAATTTTAATATTATATTTATAATATATTTATTTTTTTACATAAATTTAGCCACTTTTTAAAACTTATATTTATGTCCCCGAGTCTGCCCCTATTTTCAAAGCTCCCATGTCTTATCGTGCCACCACTTCTTACCAATTTTGGTTTCTCATTAGCCTCATCCTCGGTGTAATACAACTAGTCATATCTTAAAAGAATATTATTCAACATATTAGCACATACTATAATATATTTAAATTTACTATTATTGTATTTATCTTTTATAAAAATATTTTATTTTCTAGTTATATTGAGATTTAATTTTATTACTAGTATATATATTTGTTTTAATCGTGCTTAAATTTATTGACAAAGACTTATCAAATTCTATATATAAATGTTTATTTGCTTTTCTCAACATATCAATCAAAAAGTCTCTCTCAACTTTATTTTAAATTTATCATGATAATTACACAACAACTCTCTTGAACTTTTGCTAACCATGTTTGATGGTGACTCGTCACCTCTAAATTTTTCACAAGGACTTAGGGATTGTTTAGACGATGGGATAATATAAATAATTTGCGCAAACATGATTACTAATACTCATTTCTTCAAACACCACTGATGACAATATTGACGGATTCTGTTAACAATTTGATGTCTATTGGACGGTTTCGTCTTGATTAGAATTGCATAATAGTTCTATGTACTTATTGAACTTTTCTTCCCATTAACATTATTCACTTCGATAAAATAAATTACAAATTTATGGATAAATGTATGTTTTTATCCCCCTTGAATGGAAAGAATATCTGGTTGGCAGAGCAATTACGCGTGAGGATTTTGCTATATGTTATTTTTACGTTTGGTAAGTATTTGGACTATAATAATCTTCTAAGCTTAATTTACTGAGTAGAAAAAACTGTAAATCATAATTTACGTTTATAAAAAAAAAAAAAAAACTACCACGTTATAATGACAATACTATGATTTGTATATGTGCAAACCAAATCAGTGTCTGGTTCATGAATCATGCAACTATTAACATAAAAGCAAAGTTGATCTCAGAAACTATCAAAAGAATCACATGTTCATTATACTCTTTTTTTCTTTTTCTTTTTCTTTTTTTTTTTTTTTTATAAATTTAATCCTAAAGACCGCTTTGGTGGTCCTAGTGCAAACCCAATATATCTGGTAAAATTTCAAAAAAACTTGAAACAAAAATCAAATGCTACCTCAAAAATCTATTTCATCTACACCTCCGAAATAGAGAATGAAATGAACAACAGCATCCACAGGCCCACAATATTGGTGGAAAATCTTTGCGGAAATAAAGACATGTCCATTGCCGTTGAACTTGATGATGAATTTCTTATACTAAAAATATTACCCATATATCACGTGTAGAACATGGGTTGCTTTTTATCTATTTTTCTTTCATCAATTATTGTTGCTTACGTGTTATGTTTTTTTCGTATTATATATATATATGTAATAAATGCACGATATTAATTGATTTTTATGCACTGGGTAAATATAATTCAATACTAGTTATTTTGCTTTATAATTGAGATTATTCGTAATATTTTTGCTTCTTTTTCATTTACACTTGTTATAACAGTTCAAGCTATGTGGAAGAGATTCATTATATTACTAATTATTTTAAATAATAGTCAGTGATTATTATTTCTCCTTGTTAAAAATATTAACAAGTTATGAATATTAACATACTTGTTAAAGTTTCATCTAATTAACCTAAAAAAAAGGATCAGAAATAAAATTGATCAAATAGATACAAGCAGATAGATAACAGTTATAAATAATTTTGAAGTGAAATAATTTATGTTAACCTATAAATTAATATTCAGTAAAGATCCTCTTATTATTTTATTAGTATTATTGTCATTATTATTATTGTTATTATTAATTAAAAATGGCTTTTCAGGAAGTGATTTTTGCAAAATCATGTTTTCGAAAGTTATGATGGTTTGTGCAAACCCACCCTGTTTTTTCTATGTAGTGGGCCTAAAGGTGAGTACACGACCCACTAAACGCATAATAGCTGACAACAAACAAACAAACAAACAAACATTAAACGGCCCTCTTTGAGCCCAGACGTTTTATTACTATATTACTATTATTATTGTGCTTCATTTCTCTCTTCCTTTCTCTCTCTCTCTCTCTCTCTCTCTCTCTCTCTCTCTCCTGTCCTGGACTGACTCCCCGATTAGATTGGATCTCATACTGTTTGATCTGATCTGAAGAAATAAACGCTGAAACCGATTCGAATTAGAAATCTCCTCAGGGGAACAGTGAAAGCATTCATCATCAGATCCGGAATCTCTATCAAGGTCTGCTAATCTGTCTTAGCAACTAACTGTTCAATCATCTAATTTATTAGGCCTTTGTTGTAACCATCTTTGTTTCAGTTTCCAGATCTACAAATTCTTCTCTTTCGCTTTCTCCTCGTTGTATTTTCTTCAGTTACCCAGCTAATTTCTAGCTAGATTGGCAAGATCTATCTAGTTTCTTTTTTTATTATATATATATATATATATATATATATATATATATAGTACATGAATTATCGGAGGAATATTGCACATTGCTAGCCCATTTCCTTTTCTTTCTTTTATATACATGAATGAATTAGTTTCGTACTAGTTTCTACTCATTCTTCTTTAGTAGTACTAGTATATATCTATATACAACTACTGCCTGCTAGTTTATGCCTTGAAGATCTGTTGTTTTGGTTTTTTCTTTCCCCTTGTAATATAGGAGGAGGAGTTAATAAATAGTGTTTGTGTGTGATAAGAAACAAAGAAAGAAATGGAGAAATCCTGCACGCTGTTAGTTTATTTCGATAAAGGGACACCAGCGCTGGCGAATGAGATCAAGGAAGCCCTTGAAGGGAACGACGTCCCCGCCAAGATCGACGCCCTCAAGAAAGCAATCATGCTCCTTCTCAATGGGGAGATCATCCCTCAGCTCTTCATCACCATCATCCGCTACGTGCTCCCCTCCGAGGACCACACCATCCAGAAGCTTCTCCTCCTCTACTTCGAGATCATTGACAAAACCGATTCCAGAGGCAAGGTTCTTCAAGAGATGATCCTCATTTGCCAAAACCTTTTGAACAATCTCAACCACCCCAACGAATACATCAGGGGAGTCACGCTGCGGTTCCTTTGTCGGTTAAGGGAGACCGAGGTCATTGAGCCCCTCATTGCTACGGTGCTCTCCAATCTGGAGCATCGTCACCCGTTCGTTCGAAGGAATGCCATCCTGGCTGTGATGTCGATCTATAAGCTCCCCCAGGGAGAGCAGTTGCTTGATAATGCACCAGATCTGATCGAGAAGCTGCTCTCCTCTGAACAGGACCCGTCAGCTAAGAGAAATGCGTTCCTCATGTTGTTCAATTGCGCACAAGATAGGGCTGTGAATTACTTATTCACCCATATCGATAAGATCAATGATTGGGGTGAGCAGCTCCAGATGGTGGTACTGGAGTTGATCCGCAAGGTGTGCCGTACGAACAAGGCAGAGAAGGGGAAGTACATCAAGATAATAATATCATTGCTCAATGCCCCTTCGGCTGCGGTCATCTATGAGTGTGCTGGGACTCTTGTTTCTCTCTCCTCGGCTCCCACGGCAATCAGGGCCGCTGCAAACACCTATTGCCAGCTTTTGCTTTCTCAGAGCGATAACAATGTTAAGCTCATTGTGCTTGACCGCCTTAATGAGCTCAAGGCTTCACACAGAGATATCATGGTAGATATGATAATGGATATTCTGAGAGCACTTTCGAGCCCGAATGTTGATATTCGTAGGAAAACTATAGACATTGTCCTGGAATTGATTACCCCGAGGAATGTCGATGAGGTTGTACTTATGCTGAAAAAAGAAGTCGTCAAGACCCAGAGTGGAGAGCTTGAGAAAAATGGGGAGTACAGACAAATGCTAGTACAAGCCATCCATTCCTGTGCTATCAAGTTCCCTGAGGTGGCGAGCACAGTTGTGCATCTTCTGATGGATTTCTTAGGAGACAGCAATGTCGCTTCAGCTCTCGACGTGGCCGTCTTCGTGCGGGAAATAATTGAAACAAACCCTAAATTGAGGGTGTCTATCATAACGAGGCTTCTGGATACTTTCTATCAGATTCGTGCAGCACGTGTATGCTCTTGTGCACTTTGGATTATCGGCGAGTACTGTCTTTCCCTATCAGAAGTTGAGAGTGGGCTAGCAACCATTAAGCAGTGTCTCGGGGAGCTCCCATTCTACACTCCTACAGAGGAAGGAGAAGGACAGGACACTTTGAAGAATCCTCCGCAGGCAAATAGCATCACTGTCTCTTCCAAGAGGCCCGCAATTCTTGCAGACGGGACCTACGCCACCCAGAGTGCTGCCTTGGAGACTGCTATGTCACCTCCAACACTTGCTCAAGGGTCATTGGCATCTGTTGGAAACTTGAGATCTCTAATACTTGCGGGAGATTTTTTCCTCGGCGCAGTTGTTGCTTGCACACTGACAAAACTTGTTTTGAGGTTGGAAGAGGTCCAGCCATCCAAAGCTGAAGTGAATAAGGCGACTACACAGTCCTTGTTGATTATGGTCTCTATGCTACAACTCGGAGTATCTTCTTATCTTCCACATCCTATTGACAACGATTCTTATGATAGGATTGTGCTGTGCATCAGATTGCTTTGCAATACTGGTGACAAGGTGAGGAAGATTTGGCTGGAGTCTTGCAGGGAAAGTTTTGTTAAAATGCTTGCGGACAAGCAGTTCCGTGAGACAGAGGAAAACAAAGCTAAGGCTCAGATTGCTCATGCACAGCCTGATGATCTCATCGACTTCTACCACCTGAAGAGCCGGAAGGTATTACGTTATTGCTTTCATTTTTTTGTTATGTTACTTTTTCACTTGGACTTGATAATAACGCATTCAGTCCTTTTGTTTGGTTGGATTCTTCTCATAGATTATCATTGACTATAGAATTGGTATCAACTAACAATGATCATTTGAAGTCATTAATTCTTGCACTGTCTTTCTTATGTTGTAATTTGTTTAGGTGCTTGCTTGCTCAATATCATGTACTCTTTATCCCTTCATGTTATTGGGTTATATTTTCCTTATGCTGGTTCTCAGGGTATGAGCCAACTTGAGCTGGAGGATGAGGTTCAGGATGACCTAAAACGTGCTACTGGAGAGTTCATGAAAGACGGTCATGATGCAAATAAACTTAACCGAATTCTTCAGCTCACAGGTTTCAGTGACCCTGTTTATGCAGAAGCATACGTCACAGTTCACCATTATGATATTGTCCTTGATGTAACTGTCATCAACCGTACCAAGGAGACCCTTCAGAATTTGTGCTTGGAGTTGGCAACTATGGGTGATCTTAAGCTTGTGGAGCGACCCCAAAACTACACATTGGCACCAGAATCTAGCAAGCAGATAAAGGCAAACATTAAGGTTTCTTCCACTGAAACCGGAGTTATATTTGGCAATATCGTTTACGAGACTTCAAATGTGCTTGAGCGCAATGTCATTGTCCTCAATGACATTCACATTGATATAATGGATTACATATCTCCAGCAACTTGTAATGATGTGGCATTTAGGACTATGTGGACTGAAGTTGAGTGGGAGAACAAGGTACTTCGTTCCCTTGTTCACATTAGTCGTGTGTTTTTTGTCAAATAAAGCATGCTATAATTTCCAAACCAGATTTTGTGAATGTACTTCTTTCGGTACAAGGTGCATGATTTCTTTTGTGCAGCTGATGTGCCCTCTGCAATTTTGTCCATCTCAATGAGGATTTTTGAGAAAGAAGGAAAAGATATATAATTGTGTTTGCAAGGAACCCAATTGCCAATTGCAGCTGGAATTGGTATAACTTGTTTCAGTTTTCGGAATTTAAATAATTTCTCCATTCTCTTGGTGACTCTTCTTTTGTTTTGTTAGATTAATCACCTTGATAAGTTACCAAGGGTGGCTCATATATTTTTTTCCTTCAGTAGACTAGCTTATTGTGTTGCTGTAATTCAATGATCCTTTTGAATTCAATGCTGGATAAAATATGTTTTTACCTTTTGTAGGTTGCGGTGAATACTGTTATTCAAGGCGAGAAGGATTTTTTGAACCATATAATCAAGTCCACAAGTATGAAGTGTCTAACTCCACCGTAAGTGACTATTTCTCTCCTCGTCACTGTCATTTTTCTTCCCTTGCTATTAGCTTGGCTGAGAGTATTTTTTGCTCTCACTTATTTACGCGACATCATTCTCATTCTCAACTCTATGTATTCATAAAACAGGTCTGCTTTGGAAGGTGAGTGTGGGTTCCTTGCAGCTAACCTGTATGCGAAAAGCGTATTCGGGGAAGATGCTCTGGTGAATGTGAGTGTTGAGAAGCAAGTTGATGGAAAGCTGAGTGGATACATTAGAATTAGAAGCAAAACGCAAGGCATTGCTCTTAGCCTCGGAGACAAGATCACCCTTAAGCAGAAGGGAGGCGCTTGATTTGACCATATACTTATTTTATATGTAATAATTGTTTGTTTTTAAATAGCATTTCTATCTTCTCTGACTATTGAGGTTCTTCTCATCTTTGTTACCCATTTTTCTGCGCCTTTATTTTTGCTTGGACGGTTAGAAATCGGTTGTTATGGGATGTATCGTGCTAGAAAGTGCAAGTTTTTGTGTTCTGCGAATTGGATCTTATTCCCTTGTTATTTGAAGTATTTGTTCACATTCCATGTGGTGTGCATATTTCCTTTTTTTGGTTTTTATACAACCAGCCAGTGTTTATGTTTTCTATGAGTTGCTGAGTTGATCACATTTTGTTTTAGGCCCTCATTTTGGCTTGGAAAGTTTAAAAAAAGTATTCCTGTATGAAAGTGTAATTTTATGCCACTCTTTATGATCTCTCGTCATCTAAAGATCTTGATTGGTATTTGCTCTTCATTATATGTTATTCCAAATTGTGACCTTTTTCTCGGTACAGTACTTTAGTAGTTTTAATTGAAATAAAAACTGCATCAACAAATTATAACTTTTTATGCAAAGTTATTATATTAGTAATATTTTACTTTCTTTTTTAAAAAATTAAATTTGATGTGGTTGCTACATTATACAAAGAGTCTTAACTATATTTAGATGCAAAATTATCATATGTTTTTTAAATGGATCATCTTTTTCGTACCTACACTACACTATGTAGATAGAAGTTATAATCCTTTTTCACTGATTGGCCATCCAAGTGGGTATCTAAAAAAGCAAGAGAGAGAGAGAGAGAGAGAGAGCTGACAAAAGGTCAAAAAAAGAAACATTATAAAATTGAAAAAACTAAATGACAGAGGAGGTAAAGGAGGGGTTAAAAATAACGTAACAGCGAGAACCAGGTAAAGTCAGGTAGTATAGTATAATGTTTGAGTGACGCAAGTTTCCATTTGGGAAAAGTGCTTTTTTTATGATATGATATTGATTTGATTCTAATTCCATAGATATAGATACATACATACATACATACATATACACAAGCATTTGTCCCATCCCTCAACGGCTCAGATCATCTCACTTTTCATTTCCCCTTGCTTGCAAAAAAGGTAGTGGCACTAATCGCTGGGGCTCTAGCTGCTAGTCTTTGCTCCCCCCCTTTTTTTTTTTTGTTTCTGTGATTGCTTCTGCTAAAACTGAATTGCTGACATGGCAAGAAGCTTAACATCCGTCTGGTACATGACCCCTCCTTTTCTTTTCTTCTGCTAAAACTGAATTGCTTGTACTTGTTCCGCCTTTCAATTTTACTCCTGAGACTTTTAAAAACCCCATCCCAATTTCTCTGCTCTTTTGTATTGATTGCTAAATGGAAAGACCGGGTGCTAAAGATGACAAAGGGGTGGCTGCAGCAGCTAAAATACCAGATAAGAGTAAGAGGGACGAATGGAGTGAAGGGGGTGTCTTGGCTTTACTAGATTCCTACCAGGAGAAATGGGTTCTCCGGAATAGGGCTAAGTTAAAAGGCAGCGATTGGGACGACATAGCCCACAAAGTTTCATCCCGCGATAACGGGAAAAAGTCCGCCAAATCCCCTAATCAATGTAAGAACAAGATTGAGGCTATGAAGAAGAGGTATCGTGCTGAATCAGCTATAAGCAACCATACTGGCTCTGCCCACTCGTGGCACTTTTTCCCTCGGATGGATCAGTTGCTCAAAGGGAAAGATGTGGTCTCAAATGGGGCCGGAGAGACAGTAATTTTGCAAGCTCTGCCAAATTTGGTGGACGACTTGGAAAATGATGTTAAGAATGTTGATGATGACAATCATAATACACAAGCTAACGCTCTTCCTGCTGACGAAGCTCAGAATGGAAAGGTTACCGAGAAACATGCACAAGATCACGTTCCGGAGAACAATCAAGATGATGGATCTAATACGGGTCCTGAAAATAGCGAATTTAGCACCCCTTGCAACCCAGAAGAGCAAGTTGGTGAGGGGTTTCTGAAGAGGAAGCCTGTTAAGCGAAAGAGGATTGCAAGGAGTGATGTGGCAGAAAGTATAATGATGTTGGCACGTTCAATGTTGAAGATTGAAGAGGCTCGAATGGAGATGTGCAGGGACTCTGAACGACTTAGGGCTGAGGCAGAGATCAAACGAGCGGAAATGGACCTTAAGAGGACCGAAATTGTTGCGAAGACCCAATTACAGATTGCAAAGCTCTTTCTCAGGGGAAAGCTAGATGTTAATGACAGAATTGGTACTTCATCCTTTGCTGCTCAACAAACTGCTGAGAAGAGAAGTTGTAAGTATTGTTGCCAACCCTTTAATCATTATCTTGTTCTTTCGGAATCCTAGAGATACTTTGGTCTTCCCAACTTGTTAGCTATCTCGCGTGAGACTAGGTACCGATTATGTTTCTCTGATTGCCTTGTTCTATAACAATCCAATGTCTACTCTCAATATTTAAGATGTTTGAATTCAGTCTTAACCTGATGGTACATGATTTTTATGTTAAAGTTTGTCACTCACACATCCCCATGTTGTGTTTCAGGACAATCAAAGAACGCGGATGCTAAAGCCAAAAGTAGGTATTGGTTTTTTGCCTTGAACTGGCAAATCCATGTCCATGTAAGGTCAATAATTCTTTCTACACCGAGTAAAGCGATTTCTATCCTACGAATCAGAGTGATCCAGATCGTCAAATACTTTTTAAGATAACCAGTGCTACCGAAAGAACATAATGATTGTTAAGGGAATAAAAGCAGAGTAAGGAGATCAATGTATAACTACTCTATTTTCTATGGTAATGTGTGCTACTTCTGTATTCAACTAAATCTCTGTTTTTATTTGTTTCCGTATTGTTGTCCCACTGCTGCCTTATCGTGTTGAAGCAAACTTAGTCACATGAAGCATCATGGACTAAGTGTGTTGTTTTGTCTCTTAAAATCGAGTCATCTTTTGGGGTGTAAATTACTGTTTGTTTTCTAAATGTTTCTTCACGAGATTTACTGTACAAACCACAAATGATACGCTGTATCAAGGACCCATGGTGCAGTATATGCAGATTCAAAGAAATTGAGCAATATAATAACTATCCACCCAAAGAAACTGAATATAAGACCAACCGGCCGAAAGAAAAGCTTCACATAATTAGGTTCAACTCATCCATGTCACTTCGCAGTCAATCAAAAGGTTACGACTTTATGATGGAAAACCTTTTGTTGCCTTAACACCAAAAGAGGAAACCTTTTGTGACTCCTTTTCAAAGAACTAAAACACCAAACCGAAGAGGAAAGCTGACATGCCATAAACCTATTGTTTGTCTTCCACAATCTTTTCATCTTCTTGAGATTATAGCCATAATAATTCTGGACAAACTCAAAGCCATATTCAAATTTAGGACATCCAGTTTCTATGTGAACCTTCAATATGGATAGAATCCGCACAATTTTCACTAATTATCACTCGAAGTAGCGCAATCTTTCACCATTAAGATCTCACCACACAACTTCTGAGGCAATTTTTCTAACTCTTCTCCTTCTTGCCAAGCTTGCCCAACCAAAACACCGGGTCCCAAATGACGAACATATATCCCAACTTGGTCATTGAAAGGCCATGGATGTTTAGCTGCAATCACATAAAAAAAATATTGTAATTAAGGAAAAGATCTCCAAAAGTAAGAAGCATGCATATTAATGTTTTCAATATGAAGAAATTGCATCCAGCTTTTACAGTAGTAAGTCCCATGAATGAGTAAAGACGTATGACAAACACGAGTACAACCATGGTCTTAAAATAATATCGAGAAGCCATAACACAACTGCAACATAATATATGCTTGCGAAGGCAAATGCATCTCAATTGTCTACATAAATAAGTACGGAGATTATAAGAAGTTTCTGACCTGGTTTCGGGAAACCTGAAGGGTACTCGTGAATATCTGAGATCCCATTTCCGAACTGATAAGCAAAATCACAAGGATGCTCTGTTGACATAACTTCCTTAACTGGACTGACTGTGAAGTACAGTGGTCTAAAGGAAGTTGCCAGCCTACCAACAAATGATTCAACTAACATTTTTACAGAAACTGATCAGAAATCACTACAGTTTCCTAAAACATTAACAGTGATGTGAGAAAAGTGTGAACTTACACAACAGTCGTCCACAGGTCATGCCATCTTTACAATGAAATATTGCCTGTAAACACACAAGAGTAAATAAAAGGAGTTATTGCCTGAGACCCAGTTGTGATGATATGATGCAAAAATCTCTTTAGTTGTTGTTTGGTTTTTGGGGAGGAAGTTTTTAAACAGAAAGATGGTTCACCTTCTTGAAGAATTTGATCCATGAAAGGGGCATGGGTCCTGCATCACAATGCACAAATGTCGAACAAGTAATAGGAGATATATAATAGTAGAGTGTAATCTCAAGTTAGTATCAGAAGCATGTAATGTCGAACAATAAATGATCAAGAAAAAGGATACATGTTTACAATTACATCAACCAACACATCCAGATAAGGATTGCGAGCATCACCTCCACTAATCCGGCAATTCCAAAATTCCAGCAAAGGTGAGGAAGAAGTATCTCCATCAGACAACAAGGCCGATGCAGTTTTCTTTGACAACTTGGGATCTTCATATCTCGTGCCAGCTATCTCCCAAGCCCTTGATATGAGCCTGTTTCAATAAGAAGCATTGATACGAAAAAAAATGTGAAGATAAAAAGAGTAAAATCACCACGATCAGGTTGTAGAGAATAACAGTATGCTAATATAGAAATTGGGTGGAGATATGAGACCTGGGTTGGAGCAAGTGCAGCAAGTGATGGCGCCTTTCCTCTGCCACATCTTCAATCTTTTTCCTGATCAGAGAGACAGAGAGTCAAAATTATTGTGTTATCATACAAAAAGACAACAGCATAAATAATAATGATTAAAATTAAGAATAGGATGGTGGATAGGGTACCAAAGGTAAGTGGCGGGATTATAAGAAGAAGGGTCCAAAGGAATTAGTTCTTTGGGGGGGTCGAGAAATGTAACGACGTCCTGCTCGTCCAGGTATACTCTCTTCCCACTGGGCAGCACCTCAAAGGGGGAATCGTCGTCACTATCATTATCCCTAGTAGTAGTAGTAGTAGTAGAAGAAGAAGAATCCTCGTCATCGTCGTCGTCGTCGTGGTAGTAGTAGTAGAAAGAAGGGGATAGGCAAAAGAAGTTCCATAGGCACATAGCTAACCGCCCCAACTGCTCGATGGGTACGCAGCAGATGAGATCCAGGAGCTGCTCACTACTGACGTGTTCGGGTAAGCACGCGGCGTGCTGCCAGAACTCGGCGGATATCTTCGCCACTGATACTATCGCCACGCTGTTCGCCACCATCTCTCTCTCTCTCTCTCTCTATATATATATATATATATATATCTGTTTTGGAGTTCCTCCTTTCCCGTTTTAATCAACAATCGGTTTGGAGCGCTCCCAACAACTTAAATCTTCGTTTCTGGGATGGGTTTTTTTTTGTTTTGGTCGTTGGGATAGGAGGATTCACGGGGCTGCGTTGACTGCTAGATGATAACTAAACTTGCAGGCCAGAAAACATGACGAATCAGTTTGGCTCTGGGCTTTAAATTTTGTTTTACTCAGTGTGTTGCCAATCAGGAATGCCACGACAAAAGAAATTGGAAAATGCCATAATATATATATATATATATATATATATATATGCATATGGGAAAAAAAAAAAAAA
>MKEJ01063946.1:0-12192 GCA_001753735.1 Embelia ribes
TCGATTAGCTTCCCGAGTGCTAATCACTCTGCTTGAGACAACCTCTCAAGTCTTTACGTAAACCTTTGCAACTTTCAAGAATTAGAGTATAGAAAGATTACAAATAGTGCATCATCACAAAATGTATAAAGATTTTGGAATTGATTACACTATTACAAGGTATAATACACTTTAATGAATAACAAATTTGAAGTATAGAGCTTTGATTAGGCCTTTGATTTGCTTAAAAATTCCTCAAGAATTGGAAGTGGGTTTGTGAGCTTGATTCTTGCTTGAATACTTAGTGGTATTATTGTCTAATGAATCTTAATGATAAATTTCTGATTAGAACCCCTACTTATAGGCCTTCATCAAAAACTAGTTGTTTATAGTCATTAATAGCCCAATTAGACAAAATTAACCTTAATTAAATATGACCGTTATATTGAAATTTGGCAAAGTATACCGGTACACCAACTTAGACAACCGGTACACCAATTTATCTCTATTTGGCCTTGATTCTTTGGTTGTTGTCATACCAATTTAGTGTGTTGGTACAATGAAGAACTACCAGTATACCGGAGCAGGTATACTCGTACACTAGAGCCACTTTCAACTTTTGATTCTTTGATTGTTCTCACACTCATTTGGTTTGTTAGTACACAAAGGTCTTTTAGTACACTACACTGATATACCAGTACTCCAAGCCTGTTTTAGACGTATTGTGGCTCTACTTTGACAATCACTTTTTACTTTGTTTGAACACAACATTTTGAGACATTACTTATAAAAAATATCTGAAACACTTAGTGAACAAATCAACTCAATAAATTGAACATTAAGTAATTTAACTATTTCAATAACTGTCTCATCAAAATCTTAAAAATATTATATAATAATTTGGGTTAACAATCTCTCCTTTTTGATGATGATAATATTTGAAGAAAATAAAATTAATTAAGCTTTCCCTCAATATATACAATGTATATGTGAAAACTTGTTTTTAAAACACTTGCATTTTAATGGGAATAAAAGTACGACTTTTCAAGAAAAGTTTACGAAATTGGAGTATGTATTTTAAAACCACTTTAAGATACTTAGTAAGTTTTTAATCCTCGAAGACAATTTTAAGGGCATGCATATCCCAAATGATCAACCTAGATAAAAAGGGGGCACATTTAACCCGAACAAGTATAAGGGCACATTTAACCCGAACATGAATAACATGGGCACATTTAACCCGAACATGAATAGCATGAGTACATTTAATACGAAAGAAATAATATAAGAGCACATTTAACTCAAAATAATATGATGAATGCCATACTCAGTCTTGATAACCAAACAATGATACTAGTCAAAACAAGACAACAAGATAATCATTCATAAACATAATAACCATCCATTACATAACATAATCTAAATAAACCCAAGCATAAACTTAATATCCAAACACATCAAACATAACCAAAACATAGTTATTACACATAAAACATAAAAATAAGCAAAGGCAAAGGGTCTTCATTATCTTCAACTCGTGACTACTCCCCCTTTGTCATCATAAAAAGTAATGAAATTACTCGTTGTTGTGATTCTCATTCTCATTCTCATTTGCATTTTTGTCATCCTTGTTCTCATCGGTACCCTCGTTATCATCATCATACTTTTCTTGGTCGCCATCTTTCTAAACAATGTTTGAGTTATCACCTGGAATAGGAACTTCATCTTTGCTCCATTTGCTATCACTCTCTGCATAAAAAAGGTTGGTATCCGGACTTTCCTTGGGAGGTATAGCATGATAAAGATAGTCGATCTTCTTAAGAAGCTTATCTTGCTTCTTCTTAGTGCGAATAAAACATTTAAGTATCTTGGAAGAAGTCAAGCTAACGAATTGAAAGAGTTTGGAAAGTGAAGAATTTTTACATTTAGGAGTAGAAGATGGGGAGGAGGGATGCGAAGAACTTGGAGCAGAAGTACCATAGATGGTTTTGAACTTCTTTTGATCATTGTTTAAAAGACCAATATTCGGACAAGTGACTTGAACCCCATTCTAACGCCAAATATAAAGTACGTGATCGTTCTTAATATTGGCTTGGTTGAGGGTTTTGACCATGATGACGTGATGGTTAACCTTACCCCCTTTTTCCTTCGCCAAATCTATTCCCATTTGCTCGAATAAGACCGTGAGTACCATCCCGTATGCCATTTTTCTGGTACACAATCTGCTTTTCATGTGCTTGAGTATCAACCTAGGTATATCAATAAGTGTTTTCTTCTTAATCACACATATTACAGAAGTATTTAGGAAGAAAATACTATGGTGACTACTTAATTGTACTTTCGATGACTTTTAACTTATGCAAGTGCGCCAAAGATTTGGGCAATCTAGCTTTGACCCCGGGTTTATATATGTACTATAATACCTTCTTGAACATTACTCCTAATTATGAATAGCTTTCTTGTTGGTATAGAGAACCACTTGATATGTCTTGGTATCTGCTAGTCTGAGCAAGTCTATTAGATTTTTAATTGAGTATACGATTTGAACGCCCTTAACATATGACGTAAAACTCGACCCATAATTTTCTTGTTTTATCCTGAGTGACTTTAAAATTGGAATAGCAAATTCTCATCGAATCGAGATAAAATAGAGCTACGGTGTCCAAAAATGTTTCCCACCCTTGTGCCTTAAACAACGTCATTACACCTAATACAACGTCATGTTGTTCCAAAAAATTTGCATTAATAAGATATCCGGCGATCGGTTTGTACTTAGAAAATTTCTAATGATACTCATTGTGATGATCAAGAGAAAAAAAAATTAGGTAATCATACCCTCAAGAAGTGGTGGATGCGAGAATGGGAGTATGGTGTGTCTTGGGTTTGAAAGGTGCCTCTGATCGATCTATTGCAGAGTCGTTGGATGATTTATCCTCATGCCATCTTCACTTCTTTAATGCAACTTGCTTGCCCCAAGCCATAGCCTTTCCTCCCCGAGCCAAAGTCTTTCCTCCAAGAGCTAGCTTCCTTGACCTTGCAGTCTTCTTGCCCTTGGCAGCTCGAATAGCATTGCTAAGGAGGCGATCATCGGGACTATCCGAATCCGATAGATTACGGAGGTGTGATGGGATTGTCTTAGTCCTAGGCTTGATGATGGAAAAAAGAAAAGAAAGAGGAAGAACACAAATTGGGGATTTTTAGAGAAAGAAAAGTGGGTTTATAATAGATTGAGATTGAGAGAGATACAGGGGATTGATTGATATGATTGAGATTAAGGGAATTTAGGGCTTGAGAGAGAAATGAGAGAGACGTAGGGAAAATAAATGAATTTAAACGAAATAGAGTGTAATAGTCACATAGTTTAAGTATACAGATGCGACCTTTAAAATTATTTAAAGGACTACAGGTACACTATCATAGTGTGTATCGGTGCACCTGGTCTACTGGTAGTCTTTGTAAGACTATCGGTACCCTGTACCAGTTTTACAAAAATTGCTAAGTATTGATAACAAGATTGAGATCAGATATAGTTAAAAAATAAATGTTTCAACTTTTCACCACTATGAAAATATATTAGAGGATTAATTTGATAAAAACCGATTTCAATTTGTGGATCAAATAAGATTTGAAAATTTAAGATCAATCTCCCCCTTAATTTCACTTTCAAGTACACTTTATAAAAAATTTCACCTTTGCATATCATTAAAGTCATAATTTAGGCTAAAAAATATTTTCAACAATATTTTAGATCAAACCAATGCTCTAGTTTAAAGTATATGTGAATGTTGAGTTCAATGTAGGACTATAAAGTCCAATATCAACCATACATACATAAAACATACAATATACAAAATTCATACAAAAGTCATGCACAATAATATAATATCATATAATATACATGCCAAATTCTCTTTGTATGAAATTTTTTTTTATCTTTATTAAGGGGTTTTATAAAAATATTCGCCAATTGCTTGTCGGTGTTTATGTATTCAAGTACAATATCCCCTTTTCGAGCATGATTTCATATGAAATGAAGTCAGATTTCAATGTGCTTTGATCTTGAGTGTTGAATAGGATTTTTATAAAGATTTATAGCACTTCTATAGTCAGATAAGATAGGCACACATCTGAATTCGATATCAAAATCATGCAATTATTGTTTCATATATAGAGAATTAGAAAATAACAATTCACGGCCGCTATGTATTCCACTTCGGCGTTGGAAAGAGCAACCGAGTTAGTAGAGAAGGAGAGCATGAAAGGTCTATTATTCAAAGGCACAAGTTTCCGCACATAGGCATATGTGTTATGGTTCCTGGGCCCAAGGGTCCGAACTACTAGTTGCTCTAGCGCCACTTGCTATATTCCTTTTCAAGATAATGAAGAAGAGTATTTCTCAAGAGAGGAAGATGAGGAATATGTTCCCAAGCATATGCTGGGTATGCCACAGGAATATGAACCAATTTTACAAATCTAAACTTAGAGCGAAGCCCAAAGGCAATGTAAAACCTAGTTCGGGCCTAACCAAACTAGAGGGGAGATATCAGAAAATTCTCATCCAGCATGTGGTCCAAAGCGATCCCGATCTTACCATCTTTCAAACTTGCCTCGGGAAAGCCTTAGCCATCATTCAAGTACTTTCAAAAGAAAAACGACCTACTTTGAACCATATTCACACCCGCAAACTGTAGTTGATGAGCAACTAGAGCGTATTATTGGTGGAATAACCCAATCACCTCTCAGTTCGGTCATATTGTCATAACCTAGCCCCAGGAACTACAACCCCTCCATCCTCCTTATGTATGATGGAATCTCATATCCCAACATCCATTTGATGCATTATAGGTAGATAATATTTTCCTGGAGTTCAAATGAGAACCTCTTTTGCAAGATATTTCCTTCTATATTTGGAGAAGTAGCTTTGAAGTAGCTTGATCATGAAACTCTAGGGTCAATCCAATATTGTAGGCAAATGATGGAATGGATCTTAAGAAGGTTTGCCACCAACTTACTACCCTCGGGCCCGAAGCTCTAATGCAGATAAGCAAAAGCTCAAATGAGAGCCTGCACGATTTTACCATTCAGTTTCAAAATGTATACAATTCCATCGATCGAATTTGGTGTCGTGATACCATTGCCCTTAGATGCATCACAACTTACTTAAACCCTCAGGAACAAGCTTATGTGAAGTTCCATTATAAGCTTGCCAAGACCATAGATAAACTATTCCTCGGGTTGGACAGGTATACGAAAGCAGAAGAGGTGAGATTGAAGAATGCCTCAGCAGAAGCAAAGAAACAAGGGTTTAGAAAAAAAGGTCCATAATGTAGCAATGGAATAGAAGAAGGAGAGTTAGCAAAAGGAGAATAGGCAGAGGGAGAACAAATAGAGAGAATGAAGAGAACCCCGGTACCTTCAATATCAGTTCAGCAAGCCCAACAATGTGATCTTTCAAGAGATCAAACACAATGAACGGGTAGTACCCCCCACCTAAGTTGAAAAGTTTGCCTGAGCATTGAGATAAGTCAAAATACTACGAATACCATCATGATCATGGCCATATCACAAAAAATTGCCAAGGTCTGTGGTAGCAGATGAATAATTTGACTAACAGGGACTACCTTAACAAATATATTGTTGGATTGGAGATATTACCACCACCACCACCTTGTAATCTACCAGCTCTACCTCTACCAGAAATCCTAAACATTTATATCTCTAAATTGTGGCCCACAGTTCCCAATCCCCAAGCCTCAAATAATTGGAGGATAAGGTTCTAAAATTATGTAAATTTTATCCAATCACTAAGAGACAATGTGTAACCCAGCAACCCATCACATTCACTGATGCCAATCTAGAAGATGCATCACTACCTCATAATGAGGCTTTGATCATTACGACCATGATTCATCAAGCTGCCATTGTGCGTCGACTCATGGTAGATGGAGGGAGTTCAATGGATATTTTGTTTACACATATGCTTCCAAAATTACAGATCACATAATCGGATCTATCACCATCCCCAATATCTCTTATTGATTTTAGTTCTAAGCAAGTAAAGGCCTTGAGCAGAATTTGACTGAATGTTCAAACCGGAACTACTGAAATCAACGTGGAATTTACTGTAATTGATGCTCCATCTCCTTACAATGGTATCTTGGGTAGGCCATGGATCCATAGCCTAAATGCAGTAGCCTCAACCTTACATTAGAAAATAAGATACCCTATTCCTGATGGGGTCAAAACAATCCGAGACAATTAACATGAATTCTGCCAATTATAAATGTTGTTATCCGAGAAAAGCAAACTATCCAGATCTATGCTATAGCTGACATGGAAGTAGATAAAGAAAATTCCAATCCTGGTGTCGTACTGAATATTACCCAACAAATCCCATTTTATAAGGATCAACAACTTATTGAACTCTACATCAATCTGACTGAAAAAGTAGAGGAATAACTGGTAAAGAAGCAAATACCTAGGAAAGACAAAGAACATAATTTCCGTCTAGGGGCAGAGCTGCCCCTATATAAGGATGATGAATTGTTCGAGTTTCTCCTTTGTAAAATCGATATTTTGCCTTGGATTTCTTTCAAAATGCCATGGCTCAATCCATATGTGGCCTGCTACAGGCTAAAAATAAATTCCAAGTTTTGTGCTATGAGACAGATGGTCTAGACCTATAGAAAAGAACATGAAGAAGATATAACCCAAGAAGTGTAGAAGCTACTCTCAGCCTCAACAATTCGAAAAGTTTATTACCCAAAATGATTGGCTAATATAGTGGTGGTTCCTAAGAAGAATGGGAAATAGAATGGGTATGTTGATTATATATATCTCAATAAAGCCTATCCGAAAGACCCCTTCCTTCTACCTAAAATATATCAACTTATTGGCACATCGACAATTACCTAACGAATGAGCTTTCTGGACGCATATGTTGGATATCTTCAAATTCCCATGAACCAATTAAATTAGGAAGCCACCTCCTTTAGAAGCATATATGGGAATTTCTACTATAATATTATGCCTTTGAGCTAAAAAACGCTAGATCTACTTACCAGAGGGCAATTACCAAAATTTGTGCACCACATTTATGCAAAACGATGGGAGTATAAATTGATGACATGGTAGTGATGAATGAAGCGAAAGAAGGGCACATGTTTAATCTACAAGTTGTGTTTCAGACCATTTGCCAATATAAGCTAAAGGTGAATACTTCAAAATGTGCTTTTGGGATTAAGGCTGGAAAATTTTTTGTTTCCATTGTATGTCATCGAGGTATTGAGGTCAACCCATCTTAGATCCATTCCCTCATAAACTTACAACCCCCGGCCAATGTAAAAGAAGTACAGAAGTTAGCAGGCATGGCAACAACCTTTAATAGATTTATTAGCGGATCAACGGATAAGTGTAAAATATTCTTTAGGGAAATGGAAGAAGGAAGAAAGTTTGAGTGGTCTAATCAATGTCAAAATGCTTTCAAGGTATTGAAAGCATACCTACAACTTGCCCTTAAACTCACCATTCCAGGGGAGAATGATGTACTAGTACTATACCTAGCCGTATCTGAGAATGTTGTGAGTATTGTGTTATTCCGAGAAGAAGAGTCGGACCAGCAACCTATATATTTTGTAAGCAAAAACTTGGTGGCAGCAGAAACTAGATACTAGTTTCTGGAAAAGGGAATTTATGCTTTGGTGATTGCATCCAAGAAACTCCCACAGTACTTCCACTCCTATTCAATATTTGTCTATACGAATTACCCGATCCTAACAACATTTAGAAGAGCTGATTAATCGGGAAGGATAGCGAAGTAGTGTGTTTCACTTGGCTTGTTCCACATCATTTATAAACCACGAACAGTGATCAAGGGTCCAATTGTGGTGGACTTTATAGTTGAGTTCTTTGAAAAACCTTACATTGAAATCCCTAGTCCTAGAGATGAAGTGTGGGAGCTATTTTTGGATGGGGCTTCAAATAAAAATGGGTCAAGAATTAGAGCTATTCTAATTGATCCTCATGAAAACAATGTAGAACGATAAGTTTGGCTTGGATTACCAGACGCAAACAATGAAGAAGAGTACGAAGTTATCCTTTTTGGCCTAAGAGTGGTTAGGGGCCTAGGATTTTGAAGGATAAAGGTGAATACAAATTCACAGCTTCTGGCTAAGTAGATGGCAAGCCAATATCAGGTGAAGTCAGTTAGAAAGGAAGAATGTTTGAAGAGAGTTATGGAAATGACCATCGAATCTGAAGAATTTGCCATTCATCAAACTATGAGAACCCAAAATACCCATGTTAATGCTCTGGCAACCTTAGCCTTGCTAGTTTCAGCTGAAGGAGAGCGTAAAATCCTCATTCGTTATATATCAAACCCAAGTATTGAAAACTAGCTCCATAATGTGATGACCATTCAGCTAGTAAAGCCATTCTAGATGGATGAGCTCGTAGATTTTTTCAAAGATCAGAAAGTTTCAAAAAATAAAAAAGATGCTTTTTTAATCAAGATAAAGGATGTAAACTTTTAGGTGTCAGAGCAAGTGGTACTATATCGACGCAGTTTCATTAGACCATACCTCATGTGCATTCACCCAAATGAAGTAGACCCTTACTTCGAAAAACTCATGAAAGTTTATGTGGAGTACATACCGAGTGGAGATCTCCTGCACACAGAGCTATCAACCAAGACTACTAGTGGCCCCATATGCAGGACGATGTCGTTGTATATATCAAGAAGTATGACAAGTGCCAGAAATACTCACCCATAATACGGTAACTTGCTTAGGATATGGTCGTTATTGCTGCAGTATTACCTTTTGCACAATAGGGTATGAATGTGATTGGACCATTGCCTTAGGTAAAAGAAAACTTATACAACTCACTCGTAGCAAATAATTGTTTCTCAAAATGGATCGAAGTAGTCCCCCTTGTCGCTGTTAATATGGAGAACACAAAATTTTTCATCTGGAAATAGATTGTAACGTGTTATAGATACCCATACACCTTGATGGCTGGAAATGGAACTAATTCCAATGGCAAGCTCATCTAGGATTTTTGTACGGAACATAAAATTGGAAACTTCTACCCCGCACCTTTATAACCACAAAACAATGGATAGGCTGAGAATTCAAATCTAACCATCTTAGATGGTATTAAGAAAAGGTTAGAAAAAGCAAAAGGTAGATGGGTGGAAGTATTACATAGTGTCCTTTGGATCCATTGTATGACACCACGAGCTACTACCAATGCAATCTCCTTTAGCCTTTTTTATGGAAGCGAATGTTATTCTACTTGAGGCAGGTTTGCCAACTTATAGAACTCTTATAGTAGAAGAAGGCCATAATAACCACTAAGGCGAGTTGAACTGACTCTGACAATGAAGAGGCACTGATAAGAATCAAAACTTATCAGTAAAAGATGAGAAACTTTTAAAACAATAGGGTGAAGGAAAGATATTATAAGATAGGAGAGCTGGTTCCGAGAAAGGTCACCCAAAACAGTAAAGACCGAACTCATGACAAGTTAGATCCTAACTGGGAAAGGTCGTATGAAATAGTTGAACTCTACCAAAATAATGCATATAAGCTCAAAAATCCTTATTGCCCAGAAGGAGAAATGGAGAAGCATCCATAGAACTCAGTCAACTTGCGAAAATATTTTCAGTGACAGAACTCTTATAACTTGAACCTTATCTTTGGTTCATAACAATTTCATCAATGAAGAGTTCCACATTTTGAAAAACAAATATTGTTGATTTTGCATGAGTCCCATTAAAAATCTTTTTTGTGAGGTCGAACTTAAAGGCCACCCCAAGAAAAAAAGAGGACGTGCCTCAAAGTCACCTTTAGATTCTAAGGAATATGAAGCCCTTAGGTCAAGCCTAAGAGCCAACTCATGAGCGAAAAAAAAAAGAGAACGTGCCTCAAGGTTGCCTTTGGATTCTAAGGAGTCTAAAGCCCTTTTTTTGAGGTCTAGCCTTAGGACCACTTCAAGGAAAAAAAGGAAATGTGCCTCAAGGCCACCTCTGGATTCTAAGGAATCCGAAGCCCTTTTTCTAAGAATGCGTCTAAGGGCTACCTCAGAAAAAATAGAGGACATACCCCAGGATCCCCTCTAAAAAAATTAAGAGACAAGTCGTAAGGTAGTTTCTAATTTCAACAAAGTAAAGAAAATTTTGGAAGACATTCCTCACCTAAAAGGGAGTCAATTGGAAGATTCATACAAATGTATTCTTTTATTCAAATTTATGAAGTACAAAGAAATCACCTAAGCGGTCCAACAAATACAAAATGGAAGTTCAAATAAATACAACACATATCTGGATACAAGAAGTAAAAATACAACAATAATAGGAACTTTACTCCTCAGGGATGCTTTGAGGCCCAGAGGTAGCTACATCATCCTTAGGTTCAAGTTTCACTGAAGGAAGGTATTCTCTATCCACACAACCCAAGTCCTACCGGAGTAGGAATCTTAGGTTCAATGGTAGTGAAATTTTCATCTTCTGCTGCTAACCAACCATAAGATTTCCCTCGAAAAAACCATTCTAAAGACATCCAATTTATTACAGTATCAATCAACAAAATGACCACGTTATTTTCATTAGCCTTAGAATGAGTAATCCGAAGCAAGTTCTTCGCAAACAAAATCACGCGATTATATTTGTTTAGAAAAAAAATACTACGCTCTCGGAAAAAGAACTACATTCTTCTACTTGCGCCTTCAGCCTACCAATAATGCTTTTAAGCTTTTAAAGACGTGACTAGTTCTAAGCATTTTTTGCATCGGCCTTGACTCGTTGTTCCCTCAGTTCTTGGACCTCTTCATGAAGAGAGAATAGTTATGAAGTGATTTTTAAGGGTTGTTCAGTTTCCTCACGAAATCAAGTAACTTCTCCTTCGAGCTCCGCAATATGACAATCCAAATTTAGTAACCAAACCACTTATTTCTACAACCAATCGATGTGCTCATCCACTTTACCTTCTTCTTCAAAGCTTCCTTCGTTAAATTCCACACCTGATCTAACTGGTGATGATAGTTTGAAATTTCAACATATATTTTGTCCCTTTTATTAAGAAATTCCTCTATCTCAATATAAGCCACATTATGTTCCAGTTCTGTTATAGTGAGTTCGGCTTCGTGAAGTGACTTTTTTAGTTCTCTATTTTAGGGAATGAAAGGACAAAATTCATAATGAAAGGACAAAGTTCAGAATGAAAAACTTGGCATAAAGCCTCAATTACCTCAACAAAAATAAGAAATTGAAAAGGCGTACCCTTGTTAAGATTTGGTAAAGCATGGAAAATGTGATTCACCAGTTGCAATCTGAATTCCCTAATCCGACCCTCGCCTAGGTCAGTCATATCCTCAGGCCGAACTGGAGAATAGGGAGCAGGGAGATCACCTCCATCCTACATAAACACAATCATACACATTCAGATTTCCAAATTCTGAACATTTCGAAAACAACATAACAAAGAAGAAGGAAAGAAGAAGCTAAGAAACAAATAAAATAGGAATTTCATTCACAAAGATAATTACAAAACTCGGGACTTTGCCTACACCAAGCTCAAAATTTTGCATAATGGGTAACGACAAAAAAAAAAGAGAGTACAAGAAGTCATGTCTTGTCTTTTGAAGAAGGCCGAGGAGAGGTTGAAGAAGTACCAACAACAGAAGTGGACTTCTTAACAGCTTGCTTCCGCTTGAATTTCATGAAAGCCTGGTACCCAAACTCGAGGTCCTTGGTAAATTCAGACTCAGAAAAGGGAAATCTGCCTTTACCCCAGAGAGGGCTAGCTTCTGGAACTTGGGTAAGATCCAAACCCCTGCAGAAGGCATTGCGAGCTTCAAAATTACACAGCTTCTTCCACCCAAGTGTAAAGGAAGTTGTCTTTGTGCTCCACTCTTCTCACCTCGCTACAAGTTTGGCTATCCTCTCATCCTTTTCCTTAACCAGCATCCTCATTTCATTTATCGTTTGAATTAGATCTTTTATCTGGTCATCTTTCCTAGCATTGGTTTTAGCTTCTTTTCATCCAAGAGCTTGGTTAGCTCAGCAATATGTTTATCCCGAAGGTCTAGTTCCTCCTTCGAGATAGTCTGAGCTTGAGCCAAATCCTCTTCGCTATTAGTCCGCTCCCGATGATATCTGGACAATAGTACGCCAAGTTGAGAAGCTCTAAGGTAAAGGTGATCCATACACTCCGA
>MKEJ01063956.1:0-11154 GCA_001753735.1 Embelia ribes
TATATATATATACTTATTCAAAGTATGAGGATTTGGCATTGTGGCGCCTTCGAGTTGGAGTTGTGGTCTTCGTGATAGAGCCGTGGACACTTTCGTCTTGAAGTCATGGCATGGGTGGTGTATTCGTAGCATATTTTTATATATATCGTCATAGTAATATGTACATATATATTCTTGGCACGTTGGCATTCGTAGTATGTATGGCATATTATAGTAGTTGATTGCTACTCTAGTGGATTTTATATATATATATTCGCAACTTTCGTCGTTGGATGTGTGGCATTTTTGTGCCAGCGGTGGTGATTCAGTGATAGCGGTGGTGTAGCTGTTGTGACTGTGATTTATCTGGAATGACAGTGGCGTATCTATGACAGATGATTACAGAACGATGGAGCTATAGTATTATTGACTACAGATGTGGCGATATATATACATAGATATAGATATAATAGTTGTATATATAGGGAACGAATCAAGGGACAAAACTACCTACAAAATTTTTACAAACCTTCAAGATCATTGGATCTAAAGCTATCTAACGGCTAGGATATATAAAAAAAAACATAGAGATATAGCAGAAAAATATGATATATCCTAGCTGTTGGATCGATTCAGACCCAATTGCCTAAAAAGTTTGTAAAAAAATTTGTAAATAGTTTTTTCCCTTGATCTATTCTCATATATATATATATATATATATATGTATATATATACGAGTAGAGATATACATATATAAGAGATAAATGTACGAGTAGCGATATACATATATGAAAGATATATGTACAAGTAGAGATACACATACATGAGAGATATATGTACAAGTAGAGATATATATTTATAAGATATATATGGGCGCGAGCAGTAATAGACATATATGAAAGATATATGCATACAGGAAGTGATATACATATGGGAGAGATCTATATATACATGCAGAGATATATATATTGATATATCTATGGTATGAGGGGAGTATATACATGTGAGACTGATACATACATATATATATAATGCACATTTCAAGATACGAGTAGATATGTATAGTAAAGTTATACATTTATATGTTGGAGTCGAGCGTCAAATAGCTCTAGATCAGAGAGCGCATGATAGCTCTGAGTCAGGATCTAGCTGGGATGTACGGCAATGTTATACGAGCATCTCTGAGTCAGATACCCTTCGGGACGAATACTTGACAGTTCTGAGTCAAAATAGACCTAATGGCATGAGTTTCTTTCGATAAACCCAATGACATGAGTTGCCTTCGATAGAACCGGTGGCATAAGTTGTCTTCGATAAATCCTTTGGCATGAGTTGCTTTCGATAGGCCTGGTGGCATAAGTAGCCTTCGATAGACCCATTGGCATGAGTTGCCTTTGATAGACCCAATGGCATGAGTTTCCCTCAATAAATCCAGAGACATAAGTTGTCATAGGCGCGAGACGTGATGTGATATGTGATAAGGCCCGATGAGCCCATCGAGGAGGCCCGATATGCCTATGTATATGATGTGTTCGATTAGGCCCAATGAACCTATCAAGGAGGCCCGATGTGCTTATACGATGGGATGTATTCGATGGGGCCCAATGAACCTATCGAGGAGACTCAATATGCCTATGCGATATGATGTGTTCAATGAGGCTCGATATGCCTACGCAAGGAGGCTTAATATGCCTATGCGATGTGATATGCGATGAGGTCCAATGTGCCTATTCAATGCTTATGTAGTGTGACATGTTCATAAAGAGGCTCAATATATTTACTTATTTACTAGTAGTCATGTTACTGTGGGTGACGGATTAATAAAAGCTTAGTTGTATCACTACAAGTAGCGTCCTGGGCTGAGAGCCCCATTCGTGGTTAGAGGCATAAGATGCCTTCATATTTTGGTATTTCGAGGAGGGCATGAGATGTCATGGCCTGATAGCCCCATATCTGGTTAGAGGCAAGAGATGCCTTCGTGATTCGAGATTTGGGATTTGTGATTCGGGATTCGGGATTCGGGATTTGGTGTACTCATAGTCGGAGGCATGAGATATCTTCGTAATTCGATTGTGGCCATTCGAAGTTTGGTACCCTGGGATATTGTGGTAGTTGGTATAATATAGTACCCGGTGTACTTTAGTATTTATTACATTTAGATATTGCACTACTTGTAATACTGATAAATGCTATAAGTCATCATCGTAGTTGTATGTCTCGGAAGAACTTCTAGGTTTTATCGCATGTTGTGAATATGTCTTAGTATCACTTAGAATTTATGAGCATACATTTGGAAATGGGAACATAGGAGTTTCGGTGTATTGCATGTGCTTTCATGTACTTTATACTTAGTAAATTCCTCTTTATCGGTTGGCTTAGAATCTGACTCATACATTTTTCTTTTGTACATATACTCACGTAGTATTGTAGGGTCAGAGCATAGGATTGACTTGCTAAAAGGGCAAACATGTTTCTGCAGGAGTTTCAGTGTTAGAGATGAGCTGAACTCGAGTTGGTAGTATTCTAAGGTTATGTATAGACTTATATTTTAGTTTTGTAAGAGCATGTATCTCGATGTGATTATGTATTGCAGCAGGGTGTTACTGCCTGGATTATATATTATGTACCTATGATAATGAGGATATTGTTGTATTAGATACTTATGTTGCACATATATGTATTATGGCAGGATGTCGGGATGCGAATCGGTTACTATTCTATTTTCTTTTCTTTTAGTTTATGTCCCCGTGTGCATGGAGATTCAGAGCGTGACACCAAAAGTTAAGTTGAATGAATAAAATTACAAATTATTTGAGGAAAAAAAATTATTATAAAAGACTTCCAAGAATTAAAATTCTTCTCCTACTTACTCTAACCCTAGAAACTCACTCTTATTTTCAGTACTAGTGAAAATTCTCTGCCCTGATGATAGAATCATCTTTGGATCAAATTGTAATTTCCTCTCTTCAAAAGTCTCCCATTTTGACCCAAAATGATTAATCCAATTTTCCTTTTTTGTGTAATGTGGAAGATATTGCTTAGCTTTAATTCCAGCTTCATCACAAAATTTCAAAATATCTTCATTTTGATCTTCCAAAACTTTTAAATTATTTTCATCAGTGGAGAGCAATAACCCAACGGAATAAAAGATATCTTCGTCCGGTGTAACCATAGACATCCTATCGTCCAACCTGCATAGAAAATCAATTTAGGGTTTATTAGCATTATTATTTACTAGGGCTATTTTTTTGCGAGATTACTCGTATAGCTTAGTAGATCACTTGTAAGTACTTTTTAAAAAACGAAAGAAAAATTGTAACATAAATATGCATATTAGGAGAGAATTGAAAATGAGTAATTACTTTTTTTGGCTTATAGGGTACACAAGAATAGGCCCTGTGGTCTTATTTCGTTTATGAAGAATATCAACGAAGACACCTCGATTGAAATCCATGATTCGAGATTTTGGCACGAAGAGATTGAGCCATGGATGAGGAACGTCCCAAAGTCCTTTGGATTCAAGCTCTAGCTCTCCGCTTCGCACCCTATTAAGAAAACCTACAAATGATGCGTCTTTTTCGAAAATGAAACCACTAAGATAACTCAACCCTTTGAGCAACAATCCCAGTTCCTGTACAACAAAGATACATATAAATGAGATCTCTATGCAATTGATCCCATATATAATATGTTTTTCTTAACATTATCAGAAAAAAAAAATGACGACTTAAATGAACATGTTACCGCATCAACTGTATCAATGGTGAGATCGTCGTAGTACTTGACCGCTTCTAAGCAGTAGATAATTCCATGTTTGGTAACTAATGAATTTATCTTCCGTTGATCGGAGGGTGAGAAAAAAGAAGACCTCCAATTATTTGGAGGACTCAGATTCATGATGAGAGAACCTTCAACATAATCAAGTCCACTAATGGAGATTAGTTGTTCTTGGTCTTTTGTGAAGGAGGAGAAATCATTATACAACATCCTTACCCATTTAACCTGTAAATAATAAAAATAAAAAGGTTGGTATATATATAATTAGACAACACATGGGGATGACAGATTAATTAATGTAGTTTTAAGTATAATGTTTTGGTAACAAGGAAGAAAAAACAAGTTTAAAAAAAAAAAGAGGAACAAAATGTTTTGTCACTATATCCAGCCATGGAACTTAGTTGAAGTGACAATTTTAAAAACAGAACATTCTAGTCTATCATTACAGTAGTGCAGTGAGAAAAAAAAAAATTAGTACTATTGGAGAATGATTAGACCGCACCTTATGACATAACATTTGTTACAGGAAATAATAGAAAATACAATTAGAGAAATATATTTTTGCATAAAAGTTGGTCATTTGTCAGCTTGATTAGCTTTTATGCCCAGTATCTTTTCTTTTTTGACATAAAAGATATAGTAGAATTTTAATATAGATTAATCAAACTTCTTTCTTAATTCCAAAAGGCTAGTTTTAGAAAAAATTACTAGTTTGTTCCGACTGATGGATTGAAACTTACTTGGTTAATTGTTTTGAAAAGTTTTGTAAATGATAATTAATTACTAAGAATTTAATCTGTGGCCTAAGAATTTACTGAAACGAATATAAACTCTCAAATGTAATATGTAATCCTTCTTTTTAAGGATTATGAGTTTTAGCTAGTTAAGATATTTGTATTTGTTTGGTTGCAGCTTATAAGATTTACTTTTTTTTTTTTTTTACTTAAAAATTGAACAACATTTAATTACGTAGCTTAGAAACTGAACTTATTTGTCAATTTTAGCTTAAATAAATTGGAAGTTTTAAACTGTATGTATACAATTTTTTTAATAAAAAATAAATTAGTTTATGTAATTAAAAGCTGCAACCGAACTCCTTACCCTTTTTGGAGCTTTATCAAGAGCAATTCTTGCTTTTGTTATGATCCCGAATTGGCCAAGACCTCCAAGAACTGAATAAAAAAGTTCCGAATTTATGTGATCTGAGCAAGTTACAAGGTCTCCTTTACCTGCACCAAACAAAAAACACATCTCATCATTATCATTATCAATATCAAAAGGTAAATTAAAACCATACAAATTCACAACAAAACAAATCAGATTTAGTGATATATTATGTTTAGTAACAAAAAAAATTTGTCGCAAATATTAGGAACTTAGTCAAAAACCAAAATTTGGTACAGGTCTAAAACTAAAAAAATTATTTTATGATAACAATTTTACTGTTTCTGATTCACCACTTTTAATAATTTGAATGGTCAGAATTTAGCGCACAGAAGTATTTAAAAATTATGGTATTTCAGCAAGAATATTTTGTACCTCAATGGTCGCGATATATGCTACTAAAATAAGGCAAACTTAACCACTTTATTTGATTTTTAATACAAATTTTTGAGGAATTCCATGTAGTTCAAAACGAAAAGACTGATCTTTCAAGCAGTAGTGCTAATCAATATCTATCCAGTGTACCACGGATATTGATTTTTGAATTAATGACTAAAATTAAATATATAAATTTTTTAAAAAATTAAATAAAATTAGTGGCAGTCATGCGCCATTCCCATCAAAACAATTTGGTAATGCCCACCTATTAATTAGTTGGCATACCTATGCTGCACCCATACATATATATGAATAGTTAAATACGGAAACAAAATGTGACCTTATAAATATGCTAATTATTTTCCTTATTTCTCGTAGGAATTCTCAATGTAGTTTAAGGTTACAATATGTGAAAAAGAAATAGAGATCAGATGTACTAGAAAATATTCTCAGTTAACAATATTAAATTGGTAGATTGGAGATGATAAAATTGATAATGCCCTGTACCTTTCACAATGATTATCATGCAAAACCGTGCACATTCTACAACATTAGTATTTCATTAGGTGAATCCTACCTAAAAGATATCCTCCGCTAAAAGCTGTCTCTTAATTTGGAGCTAATCATAATTAGGAGTATATAATTGTGATGTCATTTCTGTTGCTATATATTATCACATGTTAATTTTATTCTCGAATCTTTTGAAAGGGACTCATGTCCCGCACCATATACAGTAGTTCTTAGATACACTTATAGGGATTTCTTTGTTTTTCTTCTCCCTTTTTTATTTATTTATTTATTTTTATTTTACTTATCTACTCATAGAGTATTCCATTTAGTAATTTTGAATTTTATCAAGTGGTTATGAACAACAATATAATTCGTAATAAAATGCAGAATGGACTTAACACGTCGAGCCAACTGTTAAACCGGGATTTATTAAGCTCACACTCAAGCATTTAGTGGATAAGTTCTTAAATCAATATTCCTTATCGAACCACATTGAGCTTACACTGTAAATCCTTAAAACAAACTCTAGCACTACTCGTTAAAAAAATGAACACGACCAAGCCCGCATTTTAAGATAGATTTTTCCCTTTAATGTTTTCCTTATGAGTTAATAATACAAAAAAATTTAGTGATAACTAATCAACAAGCAAATTGTGAAAAAGGAAGTAGTTGATCGATTGATAGGTATAGTTGGCCTAATAATATTATTAGTATAAAATAAAGAAAATGGATGCTTAAGACATCCAGTTACCCATGAGCCAATTGCGTGCGGGTGGTAAGGGATTATTGACATTCCCTCGATAGTGTTTTAAGCAGCGATCTTTTTTTTTCCCAACGGAATTTTCCGTTGTTGTTCCATTATTATTATTATTATTATTTTCATCAATAGATAAAACATCAACAATTACCATTTGGGTCTCAGGGGGCTCTTCTACTAACACTCTCCCTTCAAGCATTTCCACTACTTTAGCCATACTTGGCCTTAGCCTAGCCTTCTCTTGAATACACCAAAGTGCTACATACACCAATTTTTTCACCTCTTTTTCATCAATTTTGCCCTCTCCTAGTATCCTCTCATCCACTACTTCCATTATTCTCCCTTCCCTCAATTTGTCACTCACAATTTTTGGAAAATATTCGAACGTCCGATTGGGATTTTCGCCCCCGTTTTCGACTATGCCTGTATTTCGCCTCCCGCCAATAATCTCGAGAAGCACCATTCCGTAGCTAAAGATATCCGATTTCTCAGATATTCCATTTTCCAATATCCATTCGGGGGCTAAATAGCCTTTGGTCCCCCGAACGGTCGTCAGAACTCTGCTCTGATCCCACTTCATTTTCTTCGATAGCCCAAAATCCGAAACTATAGCGCGGTAATTCTCATCGAGTAGTATATTCTCAGGCTTCACGTCTAGGTGTAGGATCCTAGATCTACAATCGTTGTGTAAGTACGAAAGTGCCTTCGCCGCATCGATTGCTACCCTGCACCTCAAATCCCAAGGCAAACACCCCCCTTGACCCATCCGGTTCTCCATTCGAGGGAAGATCCACTTGTCCAACGACCCGTTTGGGATAAAATCGTATACTAGAAAACGCGGGCCGTTCTGTGCACAACAGTATCCGATCAGTCTGACCAGATTCAGGTGTTGGGCGCTAGCGATGGCAGATACTTCCGATTTAAATTCTCGCTCCCCGATATCTCCCTCTTCCTCGATTCTCTTCACCGCTACTTGCATCCCGTCTCTTAAAATGCCCTTAAACACCGACGCGGACGAACCTCTCCCAATCAACGACGTAAACCTGTCGGTAGCTTCCTCGAGCTCTTTGTACCGAAACTTGGTAGGAAGACCGGCTAATTTCCGCAAGAAGCTATACTCGAACCGGAGCTCTCTTCCGTCCAAACTCATTTGAGTTTGGACCGATCTCCGCCTCCGTCCGAGACAGAATCGGAATAAAACAAGTGATATCAGAGCAAGGATCGCCGCTAGATCGGCTCCCAAGATGAGGTAAAAGGTCTTGGATTGTTTGAGTGAGACACAAGCAATGATGATCACAATGATGAGACATAGGATTGATGAGGTGGCTAGGGTGTAGGCCTTTCGATCCTCCATTAGAGTTTCATATTTTTGTTTTTCTTCAGATTTTAAATAGAGGAGGAGGGTGTGTTTTGGGGGATATTGTGAAATATTATGGTCAAGTTTATGAGGAAAAATCAATGCTTTATAAGCAACAATTCTAGGAAAGTGAGGGTTGGACTTATTAAACATTTTTAGGTAGACTACGTTACACAAAAAGGTCGATTCAACATTAAATGGGATGTTGAACTTGATTGAAAAAACAGGTAATCTGGTCGTGACTTTACCATTTTTATTTTTATTTTTTTCCAAGCAATTATTATAAATGAAAATGATGAGATATTTCAGATAAATATTGGATTTTATAGTTAGAAAGGACATGCGTAAATAAAAATGTGTGGAAATTTTGTATCATGCTTGCAAGGAGATTTTGGACACTGATCTACTTGTTAGATATATGACTAATTTACGACTAACGATCATGTGATAAATTTTAGCATATAAATATTTATATAAATGATTGATTTTTTTTTTTTATGCTTTAATTAATGAATTGGCCCAAAAACAGGCTCAAAAGAAACAACTACAGGCTAAAAGTCAATCTTTGCTGGTGGCGTATAAGGTTTGACCACCAACCGTATGTTTTGCAGATTCAGCTCCCCTTTAGTTGCTATTCATTTTTAAAAGGGGAACTAGTCAATTGAGTCATTACAATGTTCTCGAACTATTAGTAAAAAAATTTCGAATAAAAAAATTAATATTATATGAGGTATAACGTAATATTTATGCATGTCATTCAAGTATGCAAGCTAGGTTGTTTCGAGAATCGAATCGTGAAGTATTGTATGTATGTTTATAGTGTTTAACTAATACTATTTTGTATGATTATATGGGTAATGCATTATATTTTGGGTATCCAAGTTTCGTATGTGGACTTGGGGCTACGGTCATGATGAGAATTGGGCTAGATTATGAGAATATAAGGCATTTATGTCGGAGTTGGTTGGAATATGTATTTTGGAATGCACAAAGAGTTTTACACCATCAAACGCTATTCCGTAACTTGTAAAACACTTTTATATGTGTTTAGAAGTGATTACGAGTATTTTCGAAAGTTATCGACCAAAATTACAAGCTCGGGTTGAGAACTAATTCCCATAAGTCCGATCGATCCAACTTGATATTTTCAAACTTAAAGTGGTATTGACTAACAATTTATTTCTCATCTCTTCTCCCATTATTTCGAGGCTAGTGAAAGGAGGAATGGGTTTCTTGACTTTTCAAGCTTGATTCATGGAGTTTTATGGTTCCCCGAGATCGAGACTTAGATTTTCGGAATCCTTGAAACGATGTCTCTTATTTGACGCAAGTCTCATCCTCTCTTTTGCTCGTTCATTTTTTTTCAATATTTGTGCCCATCTCGGGTATCTAAGTAAATTTGACAATCTTATTCCTTACATTGTATAGAATGTTCTTGTATATAGGCTCAATTTGATATGAGTTGCGGAACAAGATCAACCCCAAGGGGCTAAAAAGGGGGTTTTCAAGGGTGAAGTATCGCGTTGATTCGGGGGCTTTCGAGGTATGGTAGATTCAGAGTAATAAAATAAATTAGCATTTATGTTAGTATTCATCATGTATGATGAGTTTTGTTTTGTATTTTGTGTTTTCGAGCTTATTGTCTTATGCTACTCATTTATTATTGAATATGTAATTATATTTACATTCAAAGCATGTCTATTAAATAGCATACATATATTGTAGCATTTATTTAAGACATGGTTCATATATGACATATCATTAGTGGCCTATTATTCGTGTTAGCAAAGCATATTTCTCATTACTTATAGTTCATGTTATTCGAAGCATGTGAGCATAAGACATCTAACTAGGTTTAAAAAAAGCATTGACATTCAAGTCATATCTTGAGTCTTTGCTTTCTTTTCGGGACTATGCATCAATTTTAAGATTTTATGAGTAACCTGACAACTCTAAGTCGGTCCTATGATCTATGGCACCTCTTGGTGAGGGGTGTCATAAAAAAGGGCATTCGGGTGGCCCAAATTTGAGGAAAGGACATTCGAGAACTTTTACTTTGAGTTGAGTTCGAGATTCGTGTCGAGATTCAAGTTGAGATTTATGGCCGAGATTCGTGTATTCAAGATTTGAGTATTGGGTTTAGTTGTTAATAATCATTGTACATTTTTTATAGTACATTCGGAGCTTCGAGAACTTACATACCCCTTATGTCATAGACATGTTTATACCTTCATTCGAGATACATATCGTTTTATGAACATATGTAAATGCATACATACATTTCAAGTGCTTTCTAGACTCTTTTATATGGTATTTCTGAGAATATAATTGTATACCTTTTATTTTTATGTCCTTTGCCCTATTTTTTCTATAGTTGTCGAGGAGAGCTCGCGACAGAATTTAGTCCCATGTGCTACTCTGATGATATATTTTGTAGTCGTGACGAGTCGATGACTTATATGTTGTTATATTTTTATTTTATCAGTATTTAAGTCTCAATATGCTGGGATGTATTTTGTTGTATTGTGGCTTCAACATCTTAGTATTAATGATGTATTCAAGACTCGGTTCTATATAAGTGTATTATCTATCTTTTATTGACAAGTAGGTAGCTTGACCTTGTATTGTAAACTTGGTGTTTACTTTATAATAATTGTTGTAAATATATGTAAGTTTGGGAAATGGCTTTATATATGTATATTTGAGTATCGAGTTTCATGTTTGTTATAGTACTTTGGCTTATTCATTGTATTCTTTCGTGTGTTTATATATTTTGTATCATTCAAGGCCCATGACCACAAGTCGTCGGGATTCGGAACGCGACAAATTTATTAATCTCATTAAATAAAAAGATAATTAATAATAAATCATCAAAGAGAATAATTAATTACATTATTGTTTTCTAAAGGCAACAAATTAAGAAAAATATGTCAAACGCGTATTCTTTTGTCGTATTTGCTCCTTCCACCACTATAAAAAGAGGGCAAAGTGCTAATTTCAAAGACTAAAGTAAGAAGGTAAGGCATTTTTCAAGCTTAGAGAGAGAAACTTTCAAGCTCAAAGATCGACAGCTCAAGCAACTCGAAGAATTGAAGAATGAAATATCAAAGTTCATCATTTCTTAAAGAATGCAAAGAACATGAATAACATCAACCCGATTCAAGATTAAGTGTCAAGCCCTTGAATTAGGATTTCTTCAACAAAATTCAGCATTTGTATAAGGCCCCAAAAT
>MKEJ01063964.1:0-10815 GCA_001753735.1 Embelia ribes
TACCAAAAGTATATGAAATCAAATTTTAAACAAATAATAGATATATTATAGAGATACGTCCTAATATTCATTGACTTAAATAACATACCGAAAGGAAGAACGTTGGGCTTATAGGCAGTAGAGATCATATTTCTTGGGTCTATATTAGCACATAGCTTTGGCCTCATGAAATCCTGTCCTAAATTGCCTTCAAGCCAAAAATAAAATTAGCGGGTCATACTAGTCGTCTTATAGAATTCCTCCAGAAATTTATAGACGACAATTTCATAGGAGTTAATCGGCACATAGTGGTCTAGTCCTCTAAATGGGCCCCAATGCTTTCTTAATATCCTCCTTATCTCATCAGGTATAATGGCATATAGAATCACATAGTATTGTGGCACAAACAGTCCCAACCTTGAACTGTTGATCCTTATAATGTAGTCGATCATGGTATCTTTACCATGCCATTGAAATTCCTTGATAAATTCCTCATATTCACGAATTGCTTTCTCCATCAATGCTAACTCCATCATTCTTGTATACATAACATAGAACGAATAATTTGAGTTAGGAACATACCATCTCATATTTGCTTATATAATGTTTTAAATCAAAATAATACTTAATGGATTGAGCTTTCAGAAAAGGGGAGGGTCTATGGACCTCTTAATATCTTTATTTCTTTTGGCTCTTATCGCCTTTTTGACAAAGCCTTCTCAACATATATTGCACAATTTCAATACCAAAACATCATATAGGCTTGTATAAAACATCTTATGTATAATGAAATTTTACATAATATTCTAATCCAAAAGAAATGCAAAATCGATTGGGCTTCCAGGAAAGGGGATGTAACAACTCAAAAAATTAGACTTAGTATTGTATATATATGTATTTTCTTCTGGAGTTGACACTGGCCTTTTTCCTTTCTTTTCAGTGTAGTTTTACTTTTAGTACTACTGTTGTTATCAATGTTGTAGTATATGCATAGGATCATCCTGCAGTGGTGGACAGATGCATTGGTGAGATATGCATTGTTATCAATTATTTCTTTTCTTTTTATTCCTATTCATATTCCATTTTATCTTTGTCATACTTTATATTCATGACGTAGGGTCTGGTCTCTAGATTTTTGGGCGTGACACTACCTGCTGATGATGCTCTTCCATCATCTCTTGTGCCTATAGTTCATCATCATCCTCTAGTGATGTCCTTTCTATTGTTCTTCGCATAAGAAAACGTACTTGCACACAACATTAGATCTCTAATACTTTTACCTATGATCATTTATCTCTCACGCATACTTTATTTTTTTTTTACCTCTTTATCATCTATCACTATTTTTAAGTCTATTTTTGAAGCATTATTTCATCTTGCTTGGCAAGCACAATGGGAGAGGACTTGTCTGCTCTTCGGTCTAATGGTACTTGGACACTTGTTCGATTCCTAGAAGCTAAAATGTTTATTGGTTTGAGTTGGGTATATATAGTGAAATTTCATTCTAACGGGATGAATGACCGGCTGAAAGTTCATCTAGTTGCCAAAAGGCATGCACATGTCTATTATATGGATTACATGGAAGAGAAAATATATGGTCTTCAGTCTAATTAGGTCTTTGGCAACTTCTTGTTCATGGTCGTTCCATCAACTTTATATTATAAATATTTTTTTGCATTGGGATTCACACAAAGAGGTTTACATAGAGAAACTGAATGGGCTTCTTCCTCCATGACGTACAATATGGTTTGTTGTTTAAAGAAGGCATATATGGTTTAAACAGTTTCTTTGCGCATGGTTTGGAAGGTTCGGTGAGGGTGTTATGCAGTTGGCTTAGAATAATGTAAGGTTGACCACCTTGTCTTCTATTAGCATTTTTCAAGGTGTAGAAATTTATTATTGGTATATATTGATGATATTTTAGTGATTGATGATGATGGAGTTTGCATCGAAGAGTTGAATATGCAATTACAATGTTAGTTTCATACGAAGCATCTTCCCTTTTTTTATTTCCTCGGTATTGAAATTTCTAGGTCACATTTTATAATTTCTTTATTGCAAAGGAAATATATTTGGAATTTATTATCCAAAATAGTAATATTGGGTTGGATTATCCATTGGATCCTAAAACTAAGCTTTTCCTTGACCATGAAGAGTTATTGGTAATCCTGAACGATTTTGGAGATTAAATGGGAAATTGAATTATTTAAGAATGATGAGATCAGATCATTTGACATATGGCTATTAGCTAGTTTATGTCCTATTCTTGGACAAGTCATTGGAATTTAGTCACCTGGATGTTACGTAGACTCTATGGAGCACTGATAAAGCGATTGTTGTATAAGAATATGGCCACATCCAAATTCAAGGGTATATTAATGCAACATTCCCCATTTGATCGAAGATTGACTGCACTCACTGTATATTTGTTGGTGGAAATCTTGTCTCGTGGAAAAGTAAGAAGCAAAATGTTGTCGCAAGTTCTAGTGATGAATCCGAGCAAAGGAGAAATGTCATACTTCATGTGAGTTCATGTGGTTAAAATATTTTTGGAGGAACTTAGTTTTTCAGTAGTGTTGGGTGGATTTATTTTGTAATAATCAAAGCCGCAATATATATTGCCTCAATCCAATATTTCATAAGAGAAACAAGCATTTTGAGGTTGAATGTTATTTTTTTTTAGAAAATATTTTGTACAATATGACCAAGATAAGGCATGTAAATTCAGTAGACCAACTCGCAGAGTTATTCACAAAGGCATCAAGTGAATTCTGGGTTAAGTATATTTGTAATAAATTTGGAAATATATGATGTATATGCGCCATTTTAAGAGGGAGTATTGATAATATAACATATTTATGTTAACAGATATTTAGTGAATATTATATTTTCTATTACGCTAATTAGGGAATCTTGATTTTTCACGTGTGTTTACGTCAATATATGATTAAAGGTAGAGGCAGACCAATCTGTATGCAACCAATTTATCCCACATAGTATTGTCTTGATTTCTGTTTACAAGAAAAAGAATTTTGTTTTGTACCTAGTAAAATTTTCTAATTTCATCACTTGCTCATTGCACTAGTATATATGGGGATTGAGGACATGTTTTCAGTTTTTTTTCAGACTTTTTGTCATTTGAGATGTTTCACTCTAATGAAAAACTATTCCTTCATCCCAAACAAATGAACATAATCCAAGACTGCTCAAAAGAGAGAGACCCAAGATCTCAGACAGTAGTGCGGCTCAGTAAACCTATTCTCATTGCTTCTTTTAGTAAGAAAATCAGTCAATAGCAACTTTTCCTCAGTCCCTCTCGTTCATCCCTATGAACATTGATTCTGGTATGACGATTGCATGCCTCGTAAGAAAAAGAATGTTTTTTTTCGTCACCTTGTTAATGGTGATACTACAATATTGATGACACTGGCACTTCTAATACTAGTTCACCTGTTTATTTGTCCTCCGTCTTATGGACAACACATTTAGCTTTCATTACGATGTTAATAGCAATTTAACTAAAGGCTATGGAATCACAGTTTTGAATCTATCAAATGAGGTAATTCAGTGATCTTTCCATTTAAAAAAGAATTGCCCAAGACCTCAATGAGATGTTTTCAATAACTAGTGTTGATGAAAAAGGATAGCGAAAAAGAGAAGGAAAGCAAAAAAAACACTATTACTTCATAAAGACAAGCATGGAAGGACCTACGATGCTCTCTCTCCACTTCTCTTCATTTATTTGAAAGTGGCTTCAAGTAAAAAGAATGAAAATAACAAAAATTTTCTATCTGAGCGAAGAGAAAAACTCAAAAGGACTTGCAATCAAATAAACATATCAACTAATATGCCTGAAAAACTTTACATTGTCAAAGTCTACCTGAGAACGCCAAAACAGTTAAAACTTCATGCAGGGATATGAAGGAAAGAATTTTAAGCTTTAAACATCGAAATTCAATAATATTGGCATAAACACCCTTGGAACACAGCACGCTATCCTATCCAGACTGACTAAAATACTTGCCCGTAATCGTGGCTATAATATTCAGCATAATAACTTCATCATCCATTTGAGTTCTCCCGGCTCGCAAACTGGAAACCTTTCGGAGCAAACACCTAAGGGATGCACATGTGTCACCATCTAATGGGGTGTCAATTGCAACACAAAGGGCAAACAGCCACAAACAATCATTCTTAGATAAAGAGATCATATTCTCTAGCCCGGTTATCCTTTTCCTGAGCAATGACAATCGAGCAACCGAGTCCATTTTTAATATCACCGACAATGTAGGGCTTTCTGTAGAGCTGCCACTGACACTAGATTTACAGTCTATACTTCCATTAACGATTGAAGACAAATTTGGATCACCACAGGATTCAATTTCATTGAAGATAATATTGTTTATTTCATCCACAAGGTTTCCACGATATTGAGTGTTGCTTTCTTGTTCGTCGACTGGAGATGGAAGCTTCAAAATAGAAGAGGAACTAGCATTTGAACTGCCAACATGTGAGAAAGCCTGTAACAATAAATGCACCAAGGATGTCAGTTCAAGTAATTCATAAAGATGCAAGCAAATGCTTCCTTTTTTTAAACTAGCAAAATAGTACGAGGGATTGTGACTTCAATTGTGATATTTTCCAACAGATTTGAAATTGCTCGCTTCCTGGTTAACATGATAGATTTGGAATTAAAGGATTTGGGTACTTAATGTGCATTTGGTGGGTAGTACATCAAGGAACTGAAAAAAAAAATGAATGTTAGTAGTATAAAAGAAAAATAAATTGAACTTTTAGCATCACAAATTTGAAACATACGACCGTGTTTGAAGTCCCTAAAACATACACATTCAGTTCCTTTTGTCGACTAATTGGTGTCGTAAAAATCTAGCCAGCTCAGGGGTATGGATAGCATATTGTCATGATAAATCTATCTCAAAAGTGAAAATTTTCACATTAATTTCAATTCCCTCAATCTAGAAGCAAGGATTGGTGGAACAAAAATTTAACAGAAGAAAAATGCTCTTCAAAATCCATGACTTTCAGTGAAGCGGATTTTTTCCCATTGTACCTTCCTATCACAAGCCCTTGTTCCAAATATAGGACTAGGTACCTCTATAAGGTGCATTTGAAGTAAAAGGGTGTAATAGTATGGTGGTAGAGGAACGAGAGAAGAGGAACATGAATTTCCGCACAACACAGAAGACAAGAAGAAAAAAGAAACAAATATAATATTGCGATTGACAAACACGAGAAATTTATGCCACAATGATATACCTGCCTAAGCTCCATGAAATCAGCAAGGAACGTATCCTCCCACTCCTTCACTGGCAACAAGTGCTCTGGACACTTCGCAATATCAGGTATGGTAGGCATGTACACAGTCTGTTCTTTATTCAGTTTGTTCTTTTCAAGCTTGACAACTTTCACTTTAGGAATCCGCTCTGCTTCCCACCTTGACAAAAGAAAAGACTTCAAAATTACAATTTCTGATGTTTCTAGAAGCACTTAACACCAACTACACACATTTCTACGTCTAACTTGGTCATATAGTAATTATGTGCCCTAAACCCCATGCAAGAAAGCAAGTAACCAGCAGCCAATAAATTGACTTTGGAAGGGAGCTGGAAATTCATACGATAATTGTCAGATAAAGATGAGGAAAAATCATTCAGTTTCAGTTGCAACCCAACAACAAAACACATACTTTCAAAAAAGAAAACAACAAAACAAATAATTCTAACTAGTGTGCCTTTTGTGCCGGTATACATGTGAATTTTATCGAAGTAGATAAATAAAAGTAACAAATACCATCATGCTTTCATTAGATAATGTGATTATATTCAGAAGCTATCTCCCACATAAAATCTTCCACCAACTATAAGTAAAAATCCTAATCATTGATCACTAAATTGAAAAGAAGAATTTATTTCGAGACGCATACGTGGTCTAGACCCCTTTTCTCCGGCTATCTTTCCTCAAAAATGTCATCGTAGATTCAAGCAAAAACAAAATGATGTTGAAACAAAAGTTCGTGTTGATACTAGACAGCGCCATAATATGGAAACCGAGTGAAATCAATGTGACTGTTAACAGTGAAGACAAAAGTTATTTATTATTGTTAGTTGTCCAAGTATGAACAACCGAGATTATGGAGTATTGTTGATGAGGAAACCAGCCTCCTTTTTAGCCCAAAGAATAAGGCATAGAACAAGTTTTCTTTCGCAAGTTCAATTGGGATATATCTGACTAATCACAGGAGCCAGTATTGTGTCCTTGCAGAAAGAGTTTTATGTACGTATTTATCAATTTGGTATTCTTTCTGTATACCAGAAGATTCCTTGCACTACTCCAAGTGGTTCAGTAAGTCAGGTTTGAGCCTCTCCTTTGAGTTTTCACTTTTCAGTAAGTCAGATACTTCATCAACAACCTTTAGTAATCTAGAGTGCAAGCGAAGATGACTGTAGTGATCTTGGGGTTTCTTGAATTATAAAACTTTACTTCTTGGACTCCTACTTTAAGCAGTTCCACGCCTATGAGTCTTACAAGACTTACATAAACGGATGATTTGTAACCATACCTCTAATCTCTTCTTCTTAGTGAAGGCCAAAAAAGATCTACTTTTGGGAACATGACATATCTTTTCTAAACTACCGATTCCATCATAAGCCAAATCAAGATAAACAATTTGTGTTTAACCCCTCTTTGCCATTTTACAATCTCTTTCTTTTCCTAACTTAAATATTTTAAGAAAATTCCAATCAACATATAAGTCCCCTTTTATCTTGGATCAATATCTCTAATATCTTGAATTCTCTAAATCTTAAAAACTAAACTGTAGGAACATAAAAAGTATTAAACATGATCAACACTTCAATTCAGTTAAGCATGGGCTTGTTTCTTTTTTCCTTTTAACATGACATAGTTCATATTATTCCTTGTTTGTAAAGCCCAAAAGATAACAAAACAGAAGGGACAATACATACAACGTATTCTGCATACCTAAAGTAGGGCAGAGTGTGTATTATTCCCTGTTAGAGTAGAGCCCAAAAGAGAGAGAAATAGAAGAGAAAATATATACAATGTATTCTGTATTGTTCCTTGTTAAAGTTGAGTTTTTGGTGAAATTACAGCAACAAGTATCTTATAACTGTTGACCTGGTGATAATGAGTCTCCCTCCATTACAGTAAGCCTCTAGGACGAAACCAAGTAAATCTTCATTACTTTTCATCATTGTTCTCATTTGTCATAACACCATACCAAAAGGAGATTTTTTGGTGAAGTGCTAGCAATGATATTTTTCTTCTAGACTCGTCTATTTTATTTGTTTGGTGAAAATAGAATAACAAAGTGAGAGTTCAGGAAGAAAAATCCAGCACTGCACTTAATTATGGTAGAAATCCTCCATCCTAGAAGTACTTCTCTTTCCTAAGATCAACTCCACAAAAAAGAGAGACCTACAGGAGCTAAGATTGATATGTAGTTATAAAAAGGGCATCCTCTATACTGAGAGGGCAAGGCATCCTTTGACTGAGAGGACAAGACATGTCTTTCACTAATCATATGATTTCAACATTAAAGGGGAAAAAAAATACTTATGCACATGATAAAAGCAAGCACCCAGATATTGATATGGTAAGACTAAAGAAAAGGATCATAGTTGCATTTGGAAGAGCAAACATGCCAATAAGAACTTAATGATATCAAATGATTTGAGATAAAAGAGGAAGTTAAAAATGTGAGTCCATATTGTACCTTACACGCCTAAGATACTCCAACCCATCTTGTGGAGGGCCTAAATCAAATTTGGGTTCGCCAGAAACAAAGAAGGCAGGTCTTAATATGCTATTGCAGTCATCGCCACCATCATCTTCTTCACTGCACTCAGAATTGGGATCGGAGTGGTTCACGTTCTCAGTTACATTATCCATGACTTGAAAACAATCTTCATCTGATAAACATTAAGACAAAGCAGAAATGAACTGAATTAGGGGGGTAAACTTTAAACACTAAAAAGAACAAATTTACTTGTTGCTGCCACGAACTTTAAGCACCAAAAAAACGAATTACAGCTTATCGAAGTACTTCTGTTGTGAAGGAAATTTCAAACCCTTATATATCTGTTAAACTGTAATAGAAATCAAAGCTCAGTTCAGAAGATGAACACCAAACAAAGAGGAAAAAGGTTCCATTCCACCAGCAAAATCTACTTGCCGTAGTACCCCGAAATTATAACAATACAATTTTTTTAATTAACCTTTGCACTAATAATACAAAAGCAATAAGAATCAACAGCTGGAAGGCGCCCAAAGAAAACTTTATGATTTAATCCAAATATTTACAAGAGATGCAGATCCGACCCACATATCTACAAGAGATGCAGATTGTCAAGGAACCGCACAAAAGAATCAACAAAGACAAGGAACACCTTCAGTGATTCAAAAAAATAAATAAATAAATAATACAAAATGAAGGCCAACGATATAGATGAAGTACTTCTAAGCAAAAGAGCAACCTTCCGTCTCGACTGTTCTGTGCTCCTATACTAAGCTGATATGAAGGCCACTGACAGAGGCAGACAACCCAATAAAGATCCTTGTGTAGCACAGCAAAAGACCATACCTCCCCCATAAAATTTTGCATTGTCTTGGTAAACAAGTATGGTCACACAGGAACCTTACATGATTATCTCACCCTCAATTCCAAAGAGTATATCTCAGCAAAAGAAATAGCCAACCACCAGCTCCTCTCGTTTACCACACCACAGCAACTATCATTAACCTAGAGACCCAATTGACATGGCCTACCTAGATAATATCACCTTTTCCTTCATCGAATAATCACATTTCTCTTATGTGAACCTAAAGTGTTCCATTAACATCTCAATGCTGATACTGGGATTATTTTACATTTCCCAAACTAATTGTCTAATATTAACCACCACCCATTTTTACAGCATGAAGCATGTCAGAGAAAGAAATCTTGAACACTTGAGCATTTTACAATCATTATATCAAAGAAATTTTAACCAAAAAAGGACTAGGATATGATATATAGCTTGGAATATCCAATCATTCCAAATTACAAGTATAGAATTCAATACCTTTTATATCCTTTCATTCTTAATTTTGTTTCAGCAGAAAAATTAAAGGAACAAGCTACATGCAAAAGTTAATAGTTTGTGAGCTGCAGTATATGCACTAGAGATTCTAGAAAAGTTTGGGAGGTTCACAATTTAAAGATTGAAGGCCCAGCATACTTTCAATCACCAAAAGCAAGTATGTGATAAGTCCAACAGTATGGAACTTTACCTGCAACATACCTCACCCTGTTCCTTATTCCTCCATTTCAATAACAAAATCTATGTTGTTAGGTTAAAGAGCACGCATTGCATTATTTTGGTGCTCAAGTGGTGATCAAGTTGATTATTGAAAACAAATGGTGGTCTAGCACATCATTCCCAAAAAACTGACAAAATTAAGAAGTCCGGAATATTATGCGGATATTGACCATTTTACCACTTGGACCATAATAGAGTAAGCAAATAGTTTCATCAAAACCAAAATTTTAAGAGAAAAATAATATACCTTGAACACCGCAATTAATTAGCACGTTTTGGAATTGTTTCCGGGGGTCAAAATCTAATTGAATTTGCTTTTTCTGATTATAATTAACCAAACCATCATATTCCTTCGCAACAGAAGGGGCAAGTCCACAGTATACCTCAAGCCACTTCTTCTTTTGCGCTTCTATGTTTAGGAACCTCATAGCTTCCATCTCCTTTATCGAGTAAGTACACTTGGCTTCTTCTCCATACCTATTGACACTATTTTGAGCATCAGTGACAACATACTCCTGTCCAGTCATGCTAGCTTCATCTTCACCCCCTTTACAGCTATTTTTAGCTTCCAACATTTTTTGACTGTTTCTCCTTCTTCTAGGCCTCTTCTCTCTCCCTCCCCTTTCTTGCTTGTCGACATTCTTGTGGTCAATTGTTTCATCACGGTCAGAAATAACCTTCTGCTTTTCACACCCAGTTCCAAATTTACCAACACAAACTGCTCCAACCAGAGATGTTCCATCAATTACGTCAATATTGAGAGCACATCTTGTACTGTCGCCATTTTCTTTCAGACCACCAACCTTCTCAAGATCTATTTCGTCCATTTCTTTGTCAACCTTTCCAAACTTCTTATCAATAAATCCTATAAAATTATAAAATCATCCCAAAGCTTACCAAAGTTTGAAATTACTATTTATATTTAGCGGAAAAGAAATGGCAAGGAGAGTTTCCAAAAGAAATTCACTCAAAATACCATTCTACCATTCTTCATTTCATATCCTAAGTGAAAAAGGATGATAAGCATCTTTTTTTTTCCAATTACTAGCGCCATCTTAGGAACCAAAATTTCTATGAGAAGCAAAAACGTATATGCTTAGTATTAGCATTCGACTTATCATTTTTTTTTTCTTCTTCAATTGTTTTTCAGGTTGTAAACATAAGGCAAATCAGCAGACAGTTGGCCACAATTTGTTTGTTCTTCGTAATCCTTAAAAAAAAATTGATATAAGTGATCATTTTTCTTACCCATATAAATTTAATTTACAAATGCCAAGAAAAACAAATATTATGAAACCAAAAACCAAAATGGGAAGAAATTGAGTTTCTGTATTGCATTTCCAATTGAATAAGAATAAGGAGAGTGATGGAAAACAAGTGGATTGAATTATCACCAAGTATTTATTTCTTCTTCAATTTATTTTTTTTTTGGGTCAAGAAAACATGGAATAATAATCCACAGAAGATTATAGTCCAAAACACATCTATTTCTTTG
>MKEJ01063986.1:0-10690 GCA_001753735.1 Embelia ribes
ATATTGGTAACTTCATATATTTTCATTATTTACAAATAACTTTGAGTTCAAAATAAGGACTATAATTTTAATAATTATGAAAAAATAGATAAAAGTTACAACTTCATTCTCCAAGTTATATTGTTTTTAACTGAAATACTATACAAATTTTCACGCGTCCACCTTTAAGTTTAACTATGTAACAATTATTATAATCATTACTAAGAATTTAATTTCAAAGACATGTGAAAAGTTACTCAAAATGATTGTAAAATAGATACTCTCATCCAATTTCAAAATGAAATTTGGATTGTTAAGTATTATGATACGACTTTCATAATTGCAATAGGAGAAAAAGTTTAAGATTACTATTTAACTTAATTTAATATATTTAATTTTTTTATTTATTATTTGTTATGTTATTACGAGCATTTAGCCGATGCATTGTGTCAGTTGTATGAAGAACGTTATTATTTTTAAACTATTAGTTTTATATTTGTCTTAATTGTTTATGGCATAGTGGCATTTTAGGATTATAGGATGAAGAAGTTTAATAAAAAATTTTCAATGTATGAGACAAACAGGTTTATTTGTTTTCAGGAATATGGGACTAAAAATTTTAATTTATTCTTAATTGATTTATATTTAATTATTTTTAGAAACATTTTGCTATGGTAATATTTCTTAACAAAATAATACAATTTAATAAATTTTATTTTTTCCAAAAAGTTTAGGTTGATAGAGTTCTATGATATTTATTATTTAAAAACTTAAATTCATAGGACATGTGCCAATTAATTATACTGACATTTGTAAAAAAATTGAGTAAAAATAGTTTAATGAAAAACTTTTATACAATTTTCCACCATAAATAATTTTTTGTAATTATAATATTCATCATTTTATTCCTACGCATTGAGTCAGATTTTGGTATATAATTTAATGTTTCCAATTAGACTAGTTTTGGAGAAATTCTATTATGGTAATATTTACAAATATAATAATTTATGTTTAAGAACTTTATTTTACAAACATGTTTACTTTTGGTGAAATTTTGTTATGATAATTTTTTGTTTCGAAATCCTAAATTTATAGGATATGTATCAAAAAACTAAGTGAATATATGTCGCGATTAGAATATATATCTCTACTCTAAAATTATGTCCTCTTCCATTTTTTTTTATAAATATTTTGTACCTAAAATATCCCTATTATTATTTTAAAAAAATATATGGTAACACAATTTTAGAATTGAGAAGTTAAATTATAAGTGTGTCTAACATATTTCTTGATAGTTACAAGTAGGACTCGTCTAACATATCCAAAGATTTAGTGATAAACCAAATCCAATCTAAAATTCATGCATATCGCATAAAAATCTCTCTATTATCTTGAATTAATTGAGACTAATAAATTAATTTTATCATTATTTAACTTAAAATATTTGTGCTATAATTTTTCAAATGCCACAGTAGAAAACAAAAATAATGTCAAGTAATAATAGTTGCGGTGTCTTTTTTCCTAAATTTTTTTCTTTTTTTCTTTTCTTTTTTTTAAAAATAACTTAAAGAAAAATGAAAGTCTCAACAACAAAATTTATCGGACTCTCTTACCCATTGACATGTCAAGATGAATATTTGGATGTGATTGGTTTCTAGATGTATTACATTAATAAGTCAACTAAGATTTCTTTTGCCTTGTTAATGGATAAAAGAATGGGGTAAAAATTTCAGGTGGGGGTATCATAACTCTAACTTTAACTATTGAAGATTAATTTTTTGTTTTCAAATAAATGTGTACCTATTATAACTCTTTTAAAAAATATTCTATACATTAAATGTTAATGTTTCAATCTCATTTCAAAATAAACTTGATTTTTTTTTTTACATTGTTAATTATCAAATTCTTTTAAGGTAATGATTTTATTTTGCTTGATGCTAATAAATTTAAGATTTCATTTTTCATTGATTTTGTATCATAAATTTATTGCAATGATAATTGAATTTACATTTATAAGTCATTTCAACTTATTAGCCAAACACACAAGAAAGACTTCTAAATATGTAAGTACTTAAAAATTAATGTTCACCAAACATCATTTTTTTCTCAAGAACTTATTTAGAAATTCATTTTTCAAAGTCCATATACAAATGGGCTTTTTCAAAAGGAACATTTGTCCTAAACACACCCAATATCTTTTTGGTTGGCACATTAAATGGTCAAACATTGGTTATATTTTGTAAAAATTAAAACTTTAAATATCTTTTTAATTTATTCTTTACTACTCAAGATTTTGCACTTTAATTTTTTTAGAGCATCTATGTTATAAATAATGAGTCGAAACAAAGTTAATACGAAATATTAATCAAGTGAGATTAGCTAGTATTTTAAGTTTAAAAATTCATGATAAATACAATTACTAATTAAGATTAATTTTGAAAAATTAACAATAATCTTCTCTTTACTTCCAAATATTTTTACCAATTAGTACCAATATTTTTTTTAATAACAATTTTTTTTTTCCCATTCAACTGGCCTATATAAACTCAAAAGAAAACACTATATATTATATGTTCATTTCATATTAATAAAACTTACAGATATACCCAACAAAAAAAGTTGTGTTTTATTAACTTGAATTAATAAGAAATTTTGTATCCAATGGTACGATAGTTAAATATTTTACTTTCATTAGTTTGTTTGATCAATTTCATAAAATTTGCGCGCATCCCATGTGCACATCTGCTACTAATTACAAAAGCATCAAATAAAGTCTGAAGTGTTTCTTTATCATGTTTTCCAATCTTTCCACCGACACCATGGTGAGAATGACAAATTGATTATGCAGTAGAATGAATGAGCGGCTATCTATGTAAAATCTTGGATTTATATAATTTATTTTCTAGATTTTATGGAGAATAGAGAGAGAGAGCATAGTTGGTATAAGGGTGAAGCAGTGTCATCAAAACGTGGGTGAAACGGTTGCTATAAGGGTATAGTTGAAAAATTAAATTATTGACGTAATATCAAAAGAGGCTCCAGCTTTATAAATTAGATATAGCTTAGTAGCATACTTGAGAAAAAGTAACACAAGTGTTTCCCCTTTTTCTCTAATTCATGAAGGTATTTTATCCAGTGTTCAGGATTTCTACCTTTTCAATTCCCGTTATTTACTAGCATTCATATGAAAAAATGAAAAAAAATCAAAGTGCTTATATTTTTCCTGATTTTGAATTCAAAATTTTATTGGCCCATTTATTTCTAAATTCATAGTGCTTCAGCAATTTTATACTGATTTAATTGCATTATTATGGAGAGTTCATAAGAGCACATGTTTTCAACATTGGTATAAGAAATTAATTATAGTTAGTGTTAGCTAGTTTTCACCATTAGTGTTTGCTTTTATATCGAGCAAACTCCCAACTTTCATTGGGTGTAAATGTCGTTTATTTAAACTCGGCGATGGCTCAATCATAAGGCGAGCAATGCGGCTGTCTAAGGCCGCCAATTTCTACAAGTCTCAAAGTTGAAATTGTTTTTTTTTTAGTATACGGTTAAAAGAATACTGAAAGTGAATTCTCAAAAACAAACTATGAAGTAAGAGTCTCCATATTTTCACGAACGGAAAAAAAATAAAATTATAAATTTGGTTAAACGAAAAAAACAATGATGGAAAGAAAGCTCTTTGGATCAAGTAAATCGTAAAGAATGTTGGATGTAATTATTTCTGCATATTAATGAATTTCAAAACTTCACTGCTTTTCTTTTTTTTAAAAAAAACCCCAAAATCTATTCATCTTCCATACTAAAATTATTTCAATTCATATAGTTTTGGCAGTCCAGCAAAAGTTTTTAAAGCTAATTTTACTACTCCATGTTTTTGTTTATTTTGATTGTTGGCATTATTAATTTATTCCGAAAACTATTGCGTTTGTCAATTTATTGTCTTCGGATTAGGCTTTAATGGGTCTAGATATTAGTTAACTTTCACAAAAAAACAAAAAAAAAGGAGAAAAAAAAAGAAAAATGCATCATGAGTGAAAACATAAAGCTGTTCCTCGTTAAGTTGGACATAATAGCATCAGAAACAATTCTATTAGATTAGGATTTATTCCCTCAAATTCATAGAAATTTTGTTTCATATTGCTTGCTTTGAGGATGATAACGTTTCTCCTCTCAATAATCGTAGCTGATTTTTTGCAGAAAGTTACATAATAGCTGAAATACTTAAAATGATACTAAAAAGCTACTAAATCCTGACTTAGTTTGGCATTATATTTTGTCTAGCCAGCAGCTAACATCAAAGATTCTCACCAAAACAAACTCAATTTCAACAGTTCAGGAACTATTAACACAAGTTGCTGTCATTAAATTTGAAAGTTTGTGTTACATATATAGGTGTCAGTCTATCACTGCAAGGAGAGGATAACCGTCCTAGATTGCAAATTCATGACATAGTTCAAGGGTTATGTAAGTAACAGCGACTTTTGTTGTAACGGAAAACCAACGAGCACAATCCTATAACATTGCAAAAACTAACAAATGTGTACGTTTGATTGGGAGTGCAGTTTATTATCTTCGAATCCATTAAATTTTGAGTACAAAGGCATTGATACACCAATAAGCAAGAGGAAGCCTTTTGTCTTCCGAACTTCAGAACAAACTGTGTCTATTATACAATCGAAGACTTGTTGAAATAATAGACCATAAAACAAGAACCAAATAAGTTTTTGGAAAGTAAATATCCACAAAAAGTTAAGTCTACCAGCACTTTCACTAGTAACAGATATCAGGATATAGGTACTATAACTGAGTACGACATATCAGGAGGAAATTTACACAAACTTTTCGAGTTGGTAAAGAAAATCCAAACGACAAACTTTAGTGGTTGAAAAGGAGATTACTTTCATTTTATTGCCGACAAAATTTAAGTCCTTCTTTAGGCCAATTAATGGAAGCAAATCATTAGTTTTAAGGGTTTATCGTAATTAATTTAAGAAACTCCTTTTACACTTCACATTCAACTCAGCTATACAAGCCACCACTGGACACGAACCTATACAACTCGTTAACTGTCGTAAGGAAAGCTGGATTGAGAAAGGAAGTACAAAACGTATTTTTGAGGTAAATATAAATCATCATTTCAAAACATTAGTCAAAACATTTTAATTGTTTCCTTCAGTACTAACTACAACTAAGTAACAAGTGAATTCTAGAACAAGGTTAACAACCGCATAATAGAGTTCCCAAAATAAAATTCAGAGTACAATAACTAAAATCAGCTTAGTCTAGAACTAAAAATTGAACCTTTTCTATTTCAGTATTAAGTTACAAAGTCTATAGATGACAAAGTGAACACATTACTAGGAGAAATAAACAAATAAATCAAATAACAGAAAAATAAAATCAGAAACCTCAAAAATTGAAGAAATCTATTATAAAATCAGAAACCTTAAAAATTGAAGAAATCTATTAAACATAGGCTAGAATTATGCAAAAGGGCCATGACCCACTCAATATTATGCATAAAAATAACACTTAAAATAGTGAATATAAGATTAACAAAGTACAAAATGGAGTATCCTAAGAATATCATAACATAATAAGAAAACAATAAACTTGGAGAAACCCATTAACCACAAGCTGTAATTATAGCAAAAGGGCAGTGACCCATTTGATACAACAGAGAAAAAACACTCATTCCAACAACTATCTTAAAAAAAGCTCATATAATCAGCAAACTATAAACTTGGAGAAACCCATTAACCACAAGCTGTAATTATAGCAAAAGATCAATGACCCATTTAATATTACGTGGAAAAAAAAAATTCAAACCTGCAACTTTTTGGAGACACAATTGTGTTTTTAGAGAGAGAGAAAATTGGGGATAACAGTAGCTTCTGCTGCCGAGAGAGGGAATGGGTGAAGGGAGGAGAAGGTAATGAAAGGTGGGACTTTATATCTCCTTATCTCATGGTTTTCATATCTATTCGTAAATTACACATATACCCACCAAGGTTTGGGTAAAATACACGTTGGCCTATTAAGTTAGGGGGCTAAGCCTGAGTTTGGCCCCAGTCGATATAGAAATATTGAAATATCAAAATTTTTGGGAGAGGAGTTGTCTTCTTGTATCCACTCTTTTATTGCAGCCGATGTTGTTTTGTTTGATGAATAAAATTTTATTGTTTTGAATGTCAAAAATTAAAAAATTAAAAAAAAAGTGATTGCCACGCTTTTTATGGGCTGCTTTTAAAAGTTAATAATGTTTTTATTATTAATTATAATAATATTCTCAAAATTATTGGCTATGTTTTTATTAAAATTTTAATTTTATATTTTTGCTAGAAAATTTATTTTATTGTATTTGTTCAGCAAACACAACACATCTCAGAGTAAATTTTTAACTTAGGAATTCTAGTATGATATAGGATTTTAGAGCATTCATTATCGTCTTACCCATTTAATTTATACAATTCACTTTTTAAAAATTCATTTTCTCCTATTATGACATTCACACCTATCTTTCTAGACCCGCATTTCTTCCCCCTTTAATTTCTAAAATCAGAAACTAATGAGAGAAATCTCTTACATCAGTGTTTTCATTTTCAGAAATATTTTTACAAATGCAAAATTTACTATTCATAATTTCTATATTAAAAAAATATTTTTTTAATACCAAAATAAAACAAATACTCTAATATATTGAATTATTTTTTTAGAATTTATTATTTTTGTACATTAATATTTTTGATGTGTATAAATAAATTTTTAGAAAGTCTGGTGTAACTCATTTTTATTTTGTATAAGAATGAGTTTCTACAAAGTGAGATTTAGAAATAAAATGAGAAAGACTGGTGTGAAAACTTTTAAAAATCCGCATTTTAGAAATTACTCACACCAATCTTTTTTATAAAATTTGTTAAAAATTACTATAATATATATATATATATTAATAAAATATAAAAAATATTTTTCTTAATCCTAACAAAGGTTTTAAAAAATTGGTCGTAAAATTTTATTTTTTAAACAAATAAATTGCGAATAGTAGATTTTTTCTATTGAGAATCTACTAAGGTATTTTTAATTTTTTTTTAGAAACACAAAAAAAATAGAAAGATTAATGTGGCACATTTCTCATCCAAAAATTTTCAAATGAGAGATAAAATGAGAGCAACTCTTTTAAAAAGTCTGTGATTGTTCTTACAATCAACTTTTATACGTAATTTAAGAAAGGAATTTCAAAAACTAAAGATATTACAAAACATGGCCAAACTTAGTATTACATGTGCAAGATTTACACATTCTAAAGGAAGGGAAGACTAATAGCTCAGAATGAATTTAGACTCATTACGTTTTTAAAAAGGAATAAAATGAATATGAACAATTATTATACGCTTTAGGCCTTAGTTTGATTTCAAGTAAATCAGACTATTATTGTAATATTTTTTTATCGAGTTGGTCAGCTACTTATCCGGAATATATTTTTCTAAAATTCCATATATTTTTTTAAGAAAACTTTAGAAAAAATTGCTGATTCATAATACCTTTTGATGAGTGTTTTGGTAAATTTTCAAATATAGATTGACTGAAAATTTTGTTAAATATAGGCATTCTATATTATAATTTGTTGCTCAACTATATACTAAGTGCATACGTGAATATCGAAAATTTGTATGTTTCTTAAATCAAAACATGAAAATAGCTATCCGTACTTGTTATGCTTAGCTTTTTTAGTGCTACTGTTATGTTAATATTCTGTGTGTTTCATATAACTGAAATTGTTTTTCTCACTCTTTGTAAAATGTAGACAATATTTTGGTGTGCGAAGAATCATAACATACAAACTAATCATAAAATTTAGATCCAAAACAAAAATGGGCCAGAAGGGTCAAGGGCACCATGCAAGCCCAAGGTAATAGTGGCCTGAAAATATCAGAGTTTAAATAGAGTTAAAAAAAAAAAAAAAACAGTGTTGAGTCATTAGCTTAAATGGTTTGTTTTCATTAACGATGAGAAAAAATATTACTAGGTTTCAATAAAAAAATAAAAAATAAAAAAATAAACCTTTTCTCCAGTGCTATAATCTTGCAATTGTTTATAGTCATTAATCTAGCATCTAGTTAAAGTAACACATAAAGTGGTTCTTTGCTAGTATAGGTGTTGTAAATGTGCGAGTGCCTACTTTTCCCACTAAGAAAATACTTATCCTCATCAAAATTCAAAAACATCTCTTACAAATGTTCTTTTTTTTTTTTGGAAATTATCTCTTACAAATGTTCTACCAATGCTACATAAGAAATAGTGTCATATAAAGCATATAGCTGATAAAAGTTTATAAAGAATTAAGTTTTTTTTTTTTTTGACAAATATATAAAGTCTCTAGCTAGTTGATAGTGATGCCTTATAAAGTCTCTAGCTAGTTGATAGTGATACCTTAAAAAACTTCACGGAAGATACTTCCCTGTTCCCAATACCAATTATATATAAGCTGAAAGAAGAAAGTTATTTTTCCAAAATTAATAAAGAAAACGAATAAAAGCTACTTTATTGGTACATAATCATCACTTTTTTGGAGTTGTGATCAGTGTCTACATCTTTATTGTGACATAAATTTATAAGTGCCAGTTTGTGCATATTTGAAGTTTTTCATGCAAGTTGAATATTCAGATCTCACATAAATTTCTTACAACTTGTGTTTTTAAGATATTAGCATGATTTATGCCCCCATCATTTCTTGCTGCAACAGGTAGACTCTAGTGGTAGGACACAACCAACCACAACGTTTTGTTTGTTTATTTATATAACTTTATAAAAAAAAATGATTTTTTAAAAGAGTAATTATATATGAATAAAAAAAGCATAAGATGTTATATGTTGTTCCATCTTATAAGTTCGTCTTTCTCTTAAGTATGACACCGCGTTGAGAACAAATAGTAACTCAACTTTATGAATTTACACAGTATAATATTTTTTATTTGGAAAAAATTATACATGCAACGTTGAAACCTCCAAGAAAGGTTACTTACTAGGATTGATCCAGCACGAATACGTTTAATTTCGTAGTTCCAACCATCTTAACTTCCGTACGATTTTTAAATACGTTGTATCTAGTAGATTCATGTTCTTATTTATATAGCATATCCCTATCCGTTGCTCAGATGATATGGGACGAGCGGTTGCACCTCATCAATACTGTGATAGCTCGCCCAACGTGATATCATGCTAATGCGTCAGCTCGACAGTATCTCATACCTACTCAACGCCGTTCACCTGTCCACTTATAACCGAGATGCTACAATCCACCCAATTAAAGGACATGCATCCTTACATGGCCCTGAACTTCTGGCTGAGTACTGGCTCTAATATTATTTGCATCATTCCGTGAATTCACATAGTACAATTTTATCCATTTTAGGCAAAATTGTACATGCAACATTAAAACTTATCAGGGAGGTCACTGATCCTGGAATTGCTCATATACGTACATGTTTAGTTTTGGAGTTTCAACCTTCACGATTTTAAAACGTGTTGTATTTAATTGATTCCCATTGTTATTTACATAGCACATCCCCATCCTTTAATTGGGCGATGTAGGATGAGTGGTTGTCCCCCTCAATAATGTGATAACTCGCCCATCGTGGTAGTTTGCTAATTTTTCAGTTCGACAACATCTCATGTCCACTTACTAATGTCCAACCACACACGCCCACTCACGCACAAGTGAGATACTACAAACCATCTCCCTTAAAGGATACATACCCCTGTATAGTCCCATACTTTCAGCCGAGTATTGACTTTAATACCATTTGTAACTACCCGTGAATCTATATAGTACAATGTTATCCATTTTGGGCAAAGTTACATATGCAATGCTGAAACTTCCTTAGGAAGTCACCCATTCTGGGATTGTTCTAGGACGAGCACGCTTAACTTCAGAGTTCCAACCAACTCGACTTCCGCACGGTTTTAAAATGTGTTGTATTTAGTATATTTACATTCTTACTTATATAGCACATCCATATCCCTCATCCAGGCCATGTGGGATGGGTGATTGCCATATTTGATATTGTAATAACTCGTCCAGTATGGTAGCCTACAATGTGCTAGCTCGATTGCATCTCATGCTTGCTCGCTCGCCAACGTCCGCCCACACATGTTCGCCCACGTACAACCGGGGAACTACAATCAACCCCCTTAAAAGAATGCATCCATGCGTCCCTACACTTGCCACCGGGTATTTGCTATGATACCACCTGTAACGACCCCTGAATTTACATAATACAATATTATCTACTTTGGTCAAAGTTATAGGTGCAGTGGTGAAACGTTTTAAGGAGGTCACTCATCCTGGGATTACTCAAGTACAAGCACTCTTAACTTTGGAGTTCCAACCAATTCAACATCCGCATAGTTTTACAAAACATTGAATTTATTATATTCACGTTCTTACTTATATAGCACATTTCCATTCCTCACGTGGGAGATGTGGGACAAGTTATTGCCCCTCCCCCCTTCGACATTGTGGTAGTTTGCCCAATGTGGTCTCTGGCCAATGAGCCAGGTCAATAGCATCCCATACCCACTCGCTGATGCCCACCCACACACGCCCACCCATGCACAACTAAAGTGTTACAATCTAACTCCGTAAAAGACATGCATCCCTGCGTGGCCTCACACTTCCATACGGGTATTGGCTCTGATACCACCT
>MKEJ01063998.1:0-17652 GCA_001753735.1 Embelia ribes
ATAATTTTTAATGAACATACCAACTTTAAAGTTAGTGCCGTAAATATTTTAATGCAAATATAATAAATTCACAAAAAGAATCATATTGGTAAAAATTATTCTTACACTTGGGCTAAAAAATTAAAAACGCGCATGATTTTTTGGGAAAATTAAATGGGGATTTGCTTAAAAGGTAGGGTAGTTCAATGGGTATCGGGTCAGATAGCATATTCACAAAAATAAAACCGAAATCCACTGGCTATTATTTTATAGCCCTAAAACTACCTGTAATTATAATTCGTTTACAAATAAAAGTGCCATTTTTGTAGGCTTGTAAAGTTTTTAGTGATATAGGGGTAAAATAGCTAACACATATATACTTGTGTAATTTTAAATATGAGACTAATAAGTGTAATAATTAAAATTAAAGTGGCCAAATAGAAATTAAAGTTAAAGGGACCAAAAGTGTACGACTTTGCTTCTAATCCATATTATAACAAGGAGATCTCTATTCATATATTTGCTAAAGGCTAACAAAAAGGGCAAAATAGGTGTATTTTTGTAACTTATTTTGTGGAACCACCATTGCGAAAATGACAAAATTACTTTTCTTGCATTTAAATTGTTAGTATATGTTGTCTAACAAAATAATTAATATACTTATTGCATACATAACCAAACTTTCTTCGTGTCTTTCTAGAAAAACTTTATGCTCGCATTGGACTTTCCCATTTTTTACGACATTTCTAGCAAATTGTAACTGTATGGATTTTAGAATGCATTTATATGCAATAATGTTGAAAGTGTAACAATTAAAAATATTGTAGGACAATTATATTCTGTATTTTAAACATGAGACAAAAAGTGTAACAATTAAAATTAAAAGGACCAAATATAAATTATCATACTCAAATTGTGGAACTGAAAGTGAAAATTCAAAATAGTATCAAATTATGGGATTGAAAATGTAAGAATTCGAAATAGTAGGCCAAATGAAACTGTGTGGATAAGAGCATACGGTTTCCATCCAATTTTTGGACGGAAACTATTAAATGTGTTCTAGTTGAACAATTAAATTCATGTTAGTGTACTAATTGGTATAATTTAAATGTTAAAGTGTGCTAATTGGCCAACGAGTGAAAAGTTGGAGTGCTACATGATATTTAACCCATTAGGATATAATATTTAGTTTACTTTTATTTTATTTTATTTTATTGAATTAAGTTAGAAAAATAATGCATATGGTTTATTTATTTTAATAGTCTTATTAGTAGTTGTAGGCCCATAGGAGTTTGGCCCATTAGGATTTTCTTTTAGTCCTATATATAAAGGACCTTTATGATATATTATTTCTTAAAGTTGATTTATGAGAATTTATTAAAGACTCTAGATTTCTTTGTGTTGGGTGTTGGATCCCACAGTTTCTTTTGTTCGTTTTAGTCAAAACACCCATCTACCTATTCAATGTTCAATACCATCATACATCCCAATTGGACTTATAAGTCGATACACGGAGGCACCAACCACTTCTCACAAGAAAGTTGCCAAAAGTATTCTTCATAAAAGCCTTTGTGATTATGCTTTACTCTACTTCCGCAACTATTTCAAACTTATCTGGATACAATGATAACAACTTGGGAGAAGATGATGATAGGAAGAGTACACTACACAATTGTGTTATTCACGGGTAATAAATCATTCACATGAAATTCCAGGAAGAAACCGAATGTGGCACTCCCAAATGTGGAGTTGAATATGCTGCAATGACCTCATGTGTATGTCATGCAATTTTGAAAAGAACTAACTAAAGAAAAAGGGAATTTAACAAGATGAAGCAATTCAGATCTATGTAGTTAACACGTCAGTACTTGCAGTACCCAAAAATCTCATGTTTCATGATAGAAACAAGCACATTGATACGAGGTACTATTTCGTAAGAAAGTGGATTGGAAAAAAGTACCAAGTAACATCCACCATCAAGTAGCTGACAAATTCACATAACAGTTGAGGTAAGAGTATTTCAAGTGATTGAGAAGTTTGCTCAAAATGACAAAATCAGGTTTATAAGGGATTTAAAATTAACTATGATTTCATTAAGTGTACGTTCTGGCTTGCCTTAAAGTTGGGTTGTGTCTTAGTTTGGATTAGAAATAACTGGGTTGTGTTAAGCAAAGGCCCTATAACCATTGATTGTTAGAACTTGAGGTGCATGATTAGTAAGAGTGTCGGTTAGAATCAGTGAAAAATAAGTGAGAAATGCGCTTAAAAGTTTGGGTGTTTTTCAAGTGTAGTTGCAAAGTGTGAAGAGTTAGTTGAAAATAGTGCTATGAGTTTTTTAAACCTATACAAAAAGGAGTTAGAGTTTGTATTTTTTTCATCAAGTAAGAAAGAAGACATTCATCAATACAACTTGAGTTCTCTCCTTTCAAATACTTCCTCTACGAAACTTTTCGTTTCGTAGTTTATAGCCTCCATTTCATATAAAATAACCTAGCCATCATTTTTAGAACCTCAATTTCCAACCATTAGACCTACTGGGAAGGAAAACACCCCTCCCAAAAAATTGCACAATTGCCACATCAACATTATTGTCAATGTACATAATTATCTACGTGTGGCTTCTTCCTTTTTTTTTATCCTTTTTCCATGAACAAAGTCAAGAAATATAAAGGCAATGTCCCATTTCCTTTTACAAATATCATTTGTTTCCATTTTTCTTTTTTGATTTGATGGTTTCATCTTGTCATAAGAACAATTTTTTTGGATGTTTTACTTGCTACAAATGCCCATTACGTACAACAAAGAACAGCACTTACCAAACTTTTCCACTTTCTTCTTAAGATTACTGACCCCTACTAAGGTTAGGCTACAACCATCATTGACGAACTAAAATTTGTTTGATTAAGAAATGCAGCTACTCAAATAGACAGATATTCATCATGCTCTAGGTTGTCGGCCAGGAGTCCCTGTCCAAGTGCCTATAAATAGATAATAAGCAGACGCCAACGATACCATAATAGTTTATGATTGTACATTTGAATAAGACCCTTTTTTTCAGTTCTAATTAGTTTACCCTTTTCATAATGAAAAAATAATAAGAATGAGGGCTGTTATAATTTTGTTACATCCTACAGTTGAACTATTTATCGCAGAAGCCCTAAAATATCGACACCGTATCGTTTGTGCATGATTAATTTCCTATTTCCACATATTCTAGCAATTGTTTTACACATATGCCTTGTAATAATAGTATCAAAGAAGCAGCAGCCTCACCTCATCGACAAAAATAATTACAGGAGCCAACTTGCTAGCAAAGGAGAAAAGGGCCTTTGTCAGCTTCTCAGCATCCCCAAACCACTGCATAATGGAAAACACAACAAAATATATAAAAACAGAAGCACCTTGCTGCATTAGGGGCGAAAAAGGTAATGGGTGAATATTAAATTAGCTCACAAGCTAACCAAAATATAATGACCACAAGAACAAGGAGCTCCAACATAGTGAAAGACGTTACTGGGAAATACAAAAACTGTTTTTGACGTTTTAGAAAGTAGTATATCTGGAAGGAAGCTTCTGACTTGCAATCTCTGGAAAAATAACAGCCCCACCAGGGAAGCCAAATTTAACTTTGCTTGCAAGTCTTATAAAATTAAATCAAAAGAATCACATAAATAAAATTTAAGGGAAAACCCCCAATTAAAAAAATTGGAATACAAAATAGTTACAAACATGGAAACACTCATTCACGTAACCATTATCCCCATGTTCACAAAATGTATCTTAGGTGCTGAAAACATTTTGATCGGATGGATTACACACTGCAAATATTTCTCTCTCATTGTCTTGTAATAAAAGAGGGGGTTTTGCTATGGTCTTATTCGCCTGAGCAATTGCCAATATCATTCAAAATTGCAAGTTAAGAGACGTAATGCCCTAGCCACCGGATCTGTCCTCCAAGGAACTGAACTTGGTTCAGTTTAGGTATTACGTTGCTTCAAAAGATTGGATTACGTCGTTAGCTGAGACTTTACATTGAACTAGGCTTGTATCTTCAGTTCAGATATGAAATTGAGTGCTCAGGTCGAAGTTTACAAACGTATGGCCTTGGATCGTTTGAGAGTTACAGGAAAAGTTCAGCATGCACAAAATTCTCATTTGATCCTCGCTTTTTAAGAAAATCTGGTGACTAGGTCATAATTACAACGAAAGAAGAATAATTTGAAGGCTCTACACGGTAGAAAAGTAAATTTTTTAAGAAAAAGTACAGAAGAGTGACAAATTTCAGTACTCAAATATTGCGGTCACACAATCAAAGTTTTCATTTGAAGTTTAGCACCATTAACCAGCATCGATGCCTACATCACCTTGGATGTTAGAGTTGAACCAGTTATGCTGATGAAATTCGCCCCTGATTCAGTTGCAAGTGCCTTAGCAAGAAGAGTTTTCCCAGTTCCGGGAGGCCCAAATAGTAATATTCCCTTACAAGGCTGTAATAGATTCGCAAAATTAGTGTAACAGACAAAATTAGCACCATCTAAGATCAAAAAAATACTAGTAAAAGGCAAACATACTCGCAACAAATTTCCATGCGAAAAAAGCTCAGGTCTTCTCATTGGGAGAATGACAAGGTCATTTAGTGCCCTCTTCACTTCTTCAAGAGCACCAATATCATCAAACTTGACACCAATTTCACCTTGAGGAACAACAGATGAAACAAAGTTGCTCTCATATTCATCCTTAGCAAGACTCTGCAAATGCTTACACGAGTTAAAGATGCATGAAAGTTATCAATCTTCTAATAGCAGTGTGAAGCATAAATTCCACCTTCAGATTTTGTGAGGGCTTCTTTGATATTGCTTCTTGCTCCTTTAACCTCGATATTGCAATTTCAAGGCTTGGAAAGATTAAAGGCAACAATCAATTTCCACAAGATTGACAAATTATGAAGAGAAAATAAAAGAGATCTCAAAGAATATGTACCTTTGACGAGGCAACCACATCTTGTCCCCTTTTATTGTAGGAAGGAGACATGATGATAAATAATGATTTTTAGCCCAGCCAACAACTTTCTCAGCTTCTGTGAAAGAATTTAAAGGTAAATATTAAAAATGAATACCAAGTAAATGATGATAAGTTAGTGCCTGCTCCTAATTTTGCACCTAAGCATTGTCAAAGTAGCACAAGCACTAGAAGAATCCTTTTTTTAGGTCTCTGATAGAAGACATGCAGACGACTCTTATCAAGTCATTGATTGATCAAATCCTTTTCTGTTTGGTTTCTACTAGTCCAAATAGAGTGTCTAGTGTTGCTATATCAATTAGAAACGACTATATTCAATGTTCTTAGAAACAAAACCCTATGTTTTTCAGAAGTTTGAAGGAGTAGCATCCAATTTAGTTGCCTTTTGTTGGCCTCCAGAGGTTGTTTTCCATCCAAGGCTCTGTGCATATCTTTTTTTTTAGTGTATTCAAAATTCCAAAATGGAAAGTAGCACGAGCACCAAAACACAAGGAAACATATAAACTATCCTCAACACCCTAAATATCAGAACAAGGGAGTCAACAGGCACAATAAAAAAAGAAAAAAAAAACATAGCACATCATGTAAAAAAACTATTTGAGTCTAGGACCAAAAATTAGTACAATGTGAAACTCACTTGTCTACCTCCTTTATCCTCCTAATCAATTAGTGCGCATCATGCAAACAAGGAATAGAGAAAATTTATTCGTTTGGAGAACACCGTTAAGTCTCATTTCCTTTTCAGTTTTCCATATCGTACTTCAATTTAATATATTACCGTGCAGATTTCTTAAGAATTGTGTCTTAATGTTATTGCTTTAAGACAGAGCAAATAAATCACTTAAAAATTTATACTTCAATATTTACTGAAAGTAGTTGAAAAGAATTACGTAAACACAATTTATTCAAGAAAGAATGATTTTGGAAAATGCAATAACTCACTATTCAACATTTTCCCTCTCTTTTTCTCGTTTTGGTAGGGAAGTAAAAGATATTAAAGAAAGGTATGGTTATCAGAGAGGTATGCGACACAAAGCTAGAGCATAACAGGAGCATATAAAAGAAATCTAAAGATATATCCTAAAGGAAATTCCAGTCTTGATGTAATGACATTAACCATCATTAAGGGGTAGATATTCATCTCGTAAGCTTCGTGAAGCAACAACGACTACCACCATGTAGTTTGCAATCACAACAAGAAGCACCCAATGATCACAAACTGAAAACTAGAAAAAAATTTGTTTAAGCACATGTTAAAAACAACTTAATAAAAGTATAATTAAAAAGACCAGTTCACATTTATGGTCATAGTAGCTTACTCTTTCTTGTCAGGATCACGTCGTTGGTATTCACATGTAACAGGTCTACGCATGATAGCTCGTTTTCCTCAAGGACCTGATCATTGATTTCGTCCACCCAAGAATAGCATTCTTTCATGAACTTTAAGATAAGATAAATAATTACAGGGAAAAGCACAGGCCAGTACGAGATGCCATTTCAGTACCTTTTGCAGTTCATTTATATTGCTCCTTGAGATAACAATTCTTCTATCTTCTTCCACCTGCTTATTGAAAGTCCTGAGCAGGTCGTCCTCCTGAAATAATTGATTATTATACTCTAAGATATGAAGCAAACGGCGGAAATAATCTGTGAATAAGGCTAGTTAATGAACACAGCCACGTCATATTAAAAGCTTTAGGCGTCCTCAAGCACCACACCCCCTAATTGCTCAAGGAGCTAGGCGCCAGCCAAGGCGCTCACCCGAGCAATGCATGATGCTAATTATGTTTTCATACAATTGCTTAGTCTCCCAAAATTCTTAATTTTTACTCATTTATTTGGAAGCATAGACTTTTGTAATAGGTGCAGAAATTTGGTGATAGCTTCTTTATATGTTATAAGTAGCTTTTTTTACAGTTATAATAATGTTGTTAAAAGCCCTAGGCGGCTTCAAGGCCCCACGACTCCTTATTGCTTGAGGCGCTCGGTGCCAGACAAGGTGCTCGCCAAGTAATGCAAGCCGCTACTTATTTTTTCATAGAATTGCATAATCTCCTAAAATTCTCAATATTTACTTGGGTAATTGGACATATGGGCTTTTGTTATAAGTGCGTAAATTTGCTGCTAGCAAATTAAACAAGCACATGTGTTTTTTCCTGTCCAACTAGCAAAGACAACACTAAGCCCTTCCGTAAGACAAGTCCAAGAACTCCAAACATTCTTGCTCCAAAGGGTAGCATAACAAATTTACACTCGACTCACAAGCATTTTGGGACATTTTGACACATTCAACGGCCATCTTAATCCTCCCGACTCAGGCACTTAAATCAAATATAATATAAGGCCCTTGATAAATACCAAGCCAAGGCAACAATAGAAAATTAAAGAAAAAGAGAGAACAAAGTAAAAAACAAAGAGAATAAAAGATCAAACACAGAAACATAGGAACAGGAGTAACCATAAAAGTTAAAAACATAAAATATGTTCAAGTTTTAAAGTATTGATAACACATAGGTAGCTTACCTTTGGAGGGAATACAGAAATAACATTAGTGAATATCTTATGTATTTCGTTGTCTTCTGATTTCTTTGCCCCCCTCATGTCCTCCGTAAGTCTTTTTAATGGTAGAGGCTGCAAAACGCAACACAAAAAGAGCAATTAAAGTTAAAACCAAAAGTTCCATCACTTATTATGGAGAATACTTGGGAATAAATGTGCCAACTTGATAACTCCTGATTGTGTACTTATTCAAATAAATTAATAAATAAATAGTAATACTCCGGATTGGGACGAATTTATCCCTGTCTATTTACAACACTACAACTTTACAGTACAGCTCTTTTATTCTGATAATAACCTTTACTGATCAAAAACCGAAATAAGATCATGTTTATTAAAGCCCATGCACTTCCCACTAAAAGACCCAATAGTAGGAACGAGAGAAGCTTAACATAAGTAATTTATTATACCATTTAATTCCCCATGTGGGATATACTTTAACACTCCTCTCACTTGTGGGCGAATCAAATCCGAGAGCCCAACAAGTGTAGATAAGCTGGTGGACCCAAATCAACAAATAATTCTTAAAAAAACCTACTTTGGCTTTGACACCAAATTAAAGCACATTCACTTCCCACTAAAAGGCCCAATAGTAGGAAGGAGAGAAGCTTAATATAAGTAATTTAATATACCATTTAATACCCAATGTGGGATATACTTTAACAATGTTCATACTAAGCACATGATCAATCAAAAGTCGAAAACAACATTGAAGAAAGAATTAGATTATGTTAAATATTAGAAACAACAAAAATATGAGGAAAATATGCTCAAATTGCAGCTAAGCATCAAAACAGACAAGATATTAACAAAGACACCAATACACCACCAGAAATTTAATAAAACATAATCTCATAAACTGAACAGTTCAAAAAAAAAACAGTGGCAAGACAACCAAGAATGATCAGAATGAAATAGAATCAATAGAACGTAATACAGATAGCATTGCTGAGAATTACCAACTTGGCGAGGCGGCCCAGATTCGGAAGTATCATCGTCTGTTGAAATAAATGAAGGGAAAGTTACAGCTACTTCAAGCAAGAATAGTAAAAGAAAGATACCCTCACAACCTATCCACACAACTACATACAAAAGATGAAAATTTTGAAACTTACAAATTTCTCCTTCTCCTTTGACCCTGTTTGAACTTTGTTTTGCCCACAAATCAAAACAACAGGCACCGCTAACTCGTCAAGCATTTCTTGAACCTTCTGAACAAATTCTTTCCGTTTTGACTTAGAAACAGCACCGGACAGCGATAATGAGGAGTCAGCAAAATAGACTATAATAGGGTGCATAGAACATAAAACCTGCAAAAGAAAACATGAACGAGAAGCAGAAAAAGAAATTACTCATGTGAACTCTGTCATCCATAAGGTAACTAATTTACTATTACTAAACCTAACACCATACCTCACACAGAGCCTCCATGGCAAGGTAGCAATCTTCTGATTGAGTGTCAAGATCATGCTCAACATCCTTAACTGTGACTAAGAATGAATGTAAGTACAATTCAACTAATAAAGTAAAACCACATGCAAATGACAAAGGTAGCATGTCTAGCAGACTAACAGGAAGAACTGCAAACAGTTAGAAAACAATTCAAAAACAATTAAGATATCCACCAAGATCTTGCAACAAGTCCTAAAACATAATAAGATCAGACAATCTGAGCAAAGCGTTTCAGAATTTTCCTTAGTAAAATGTCTAGCCAGGCCCTTAACTCTGAAAATTATCCTCACCCTTGACACCAAAAGCTCAGGAGGATTACCAAAGGGTCAGCACATGCTTTTTACAAAATAAAATTTGAAATATTGGTTAGTTTCAATATAACAGCAAATTTTTAACAAATCGCGTGACGCAGACAATTATGTGAAGCATACTAGCACAAATCCATCAAATACCCTCTACATGCTAATACAGTTTCTTCAACATATGTGAAGCAGAAAACTGCATCTTGGTGATATTCAAGATAATAACCATCTATTTGTTTAGTTGAAAATAAGAGCCAGTGAAAAGCAAAAATATATTTCTTTTGATGCAATATCTCAGACTTCTTAGAATTGTTAACAACATACTGAAAGGTTCTATAAAGTCCGAGATATAGAACTACGGTTTCACACCTAGCACTTTGTTTTAGTCTCGTAGAACAGAAATGTTTCAACTCTTCAAATTAAAATAAAATTAGCCCTTTAAGTAGAAGACCTTGACCACGGGACGCATACAAGTTGCATTATCTATACGAGATTGAATATGGGTAGTTCAGCCAAATCTTTGCATTTTCAGATTCTGATCTTTTACTATTTCAACACAATCGATTCACATGAAAAAGATTTTTATCATAAAAGAAAACCAAGATGCATAAATCTTGTGCACTCTAGAATTCTTCAGCTTTTATATCAATAATACCACCAAAATTTGGGAGCACAAACAATATCTTTTTATGCACCTTGCCGTATACAAATGCAACTAACAATATCATAGCAATTGAAGCCATTATCTTCCCTAAAATAAAGGCGGAAATTGTCAACAGCATGCAAGCAGACATACCATGAATCCAATAAACTGATGCTACTGTAGATTTGCCTGTTGGTTGCTCATCTTTCCCTACTTCTTCGGCTACTTTTTCACAAACATCTAAAATAACAGCAACACGATCTCCATTCACCTCGTAGACCTCCCCACGTTGACCGCTTGACAAGGGCCTACATATTTGGCAATTGATAAGGATCACTAATCTACATCAACTGAAAACAAGAATTACTGAAACACAGAAAATAAAAGTACGAAAATCATTAATAAAACAAAGAGATGCTGCGATCACCTAAAAAGATGACAATGTCCTAGAATCACAACATGCAGAATCATTTCTAAAAATTGAAATAGAAAATAAAATAACAAAACAACTACATGTCCTAATACAAAGGAAGATTTTGAATAATTTAAAATAACAACAAACTCATGCTATATCAAATTAAAACCAGAAACATTACGCTCTTCAGCTTCTGGTTGAGTGGCCTAGCAAACCATTTATGTTAAAATTCTAAGTACATCATGATAATAAAAAAGTAAGATGTTTCTATGACCTTCCTTAACATGCTTGCTACAAATTTTCTCCCAATTAAGTTACACCCACTTGCTTCATCTTCTCCTTTTTCCCGCTTCCAAGATAGCTTCTCCCTACTCTTTTTTATGTTTTCCTTCAAGGACAGACCATCTTCCTCATTTTCTAATCCAAAACCCATTAGCTTACACGGACAACCAAGCAGTATTGCTCCTCTGTTGCCTAACCCTTCTTTAATTTCCTTCATTTCCTACTTCCAAATTCCCAAAAAACAATTTTATACTCTGCAAGACCTACAAAAGTGCAATCGCATACCCATCCCACCACCATTTCACAAAATACATCAAACCATCTATTTTAAGCTAACATTTTACACACTAAACAAAGTTGGAAAACACAACAAAATTTGGCAATATTCCGAACTTTGTTCTCCTACGTCACAAGGACCCACAATGTCCAACGGAGCAATAATACTCACATAGGTAATACAAGAAGATTACACTCGACCTTACACCAGGCAACTCCCCCCGCTCCACTAGTAGAACGACAGGGGAGCTGTACTTTAGCCAGGTTTGCTCTGACCTATTACTTTCTATCAGGACACCTTTCGCATCCCTCAACTAAGACCCTCAGCACTGACTTCTTTATATTACTCAATACGCACAGAAATAGTTCAATATCCTCTTTCAGAGATAATACTTATCATCCACGCATAAAAAGCATATGAAAATCACCGACAACCAGATAGTTTTTTAAAACTGTTGATTATATAAAAGTCTACTAGCACAGAAAGAATCCAATTGCAAACAAATGTAAAAATAATTGGTGCATGTTACTCGCGAATTCACTAGAGGATTAACAGGTCCAACATTAATTGTCAAGCATATGAAATTGTTCAGGCATAGAAATCAAGGGATAGGGAAAAGGAGAAACCTTCAACAAAAAAGTAGCAGTCAGTTTCAACAAACTATTCATAATTCAATTTACTAGACATCACGTGACAGTTACACGCATTTATCAATAAATTCATGTATAGAACATCAAAACTCAATCAAATACCAAAATAAGTCTGTTTTTAAAACTATTACAAACTAGGGAGATTTTGAAATGAGTTACAAAAATAGGTATGCATTAAAATTGTTGTTTCAATTGGCAAGTACAATGCTAAAACTCGCAATTTGAAATGGAATTTTCATGTTAAAATTAATTTCTGAAGCCAAAAAAAAAATGAATTAAAATGGAAACAGATCTCTTGGTAAATGATTTTGAAAACAGAATCATTTTGCCACTTTTCTCCCAAAATTCACTGGTGAATCTCCTAATTATTTGCCATCTTTAAATAGACTAAACAGCGCAATCATATATATCACGAAATGGCTACAGAGGGGAAACCTCTACAAGAAATCCAAATTATTGAAAATATCCGATTTTCAAGTGTGTAGAATCAAAAAGCAAAAGAACCTCATTACTTGGACATATAATAAATTAACTCATACATACACATCAAAAGAATGGCTGCAATACTGGAAAATAAATGAATTGAACGAGCACAAAAAGTTGAAGAAGACAGTAAATGGCATCACCAAATTAAAGGGGAAAATGAACACAATGACAAAATGAAAAAGATGAATATATCACTAATCTCAAACCAAAACTTGCCACAGTTGTACATATTAGTAACATGTATCGTCCTAAAGTCTCCTTCAACTGAACTGAAGTTCCACATTCAAGAAGTAATGTTAAGTACTACCATCTTCAATTCAAAGTAATAATCCTAATCCTCCACTTTCCAAGTACATAGAATCAGGTTACTTAAAGCAAACTAGCAAGTGGATCAATTTCAGGGCATGTCCCCCATTTTCGGTATTCTTGTCCAATTTAATATTTCTCAAGAAAATGAATCAATGTTATCAGGCAGTGCTCTCATTCTCCCTTTTCTCAACTAGCCAGCCAAAGTCGTATGTGAGAGGAAATATTAAAACTTGATATGCGTTTTTAAGCATGTTTCCCAATAAAAACATTTAAAGATAAAAAGTGATCCAACAAAGGTGCTGCGTTGAATAAAATAAAACATTTTTCCATACAGCAGGACGACTTACCAACCCACCTGCTATGGATATTGGTATAAGCATCAGTTGGACCATCAGAAGTTGGAATTCTTCCCAATATGATCCTGTGATGCATTTTTATGTCAATAACCAGGTGAGGCCAAAGTCATGGAGCTCTAGGGAAAGCAAAGTGCCCAAGGGATATCTTAGCTATATGATAAAAGTTGGGTGTACATCTTGTTTATTAATTATTAATTAATTAATATAATAAAAGTTGGAGCTATATTTCAAATTTGCAACATTTGACACCCTTGTTGATTGCCAAGTGTATAAATCCTATATAGTAAGAGTTCTACAGCATTAATTCATGGAGCAATAATGACATTTCACACAAGCACAATGAAGAAAAAGATATTATTCCTTGAAAAATAAAGAGAATTTAACTGCTTTAGATTTTTCAATATCGAAGAGTTTATAAAAAATCATTAAATCTATCAAGATCTATCTATTCTATTAGCACAGGTTCGGTTGGTATTGAAGCCCGAGTCAGTCGCTATATTTATACCAAGTAAATTCCTTCCCTCTTTTACCCAGTTCCCAGATAACCTATGGCGAGAATTAATGAACTTATGCCTATTGAATTCACCTCTAATTTGGTTCAATGTGAGTATGTACCCTACATAATATTAGTTTATTAGACCAATTGAAATAAATTTTGATTCAGGTGTATGTATCTACTCCAAATACTTAAACTTGTTTACCTTCTTACCCTAAAATGTACTGACCACTTTTGAAGAGGAAGATACCACTTCTGAAGAGGAAGATACCACTTCACATTCAAGCCCCAACTTCATTAACTTCCAGAGCTGTTTCGTTGGCTATGTTTATACTATGAGTACCTTAAAAATGTTTCCTTCTAACCAGCTAAGTTTTTTTCCTTCCTCTAGTGGGTAAGGTAAGGGAATAAGTTTTGCTGACCTTCCCAATTCACATTTTCTACCATTTTATCTTATATCCCAGTTTTTACATAACAAAAAGTCCGTTGATCTATCCATATTCCAGTCTTTACAAAGGGTCCATCAAAACTAACTCTACCATTAATATTAAGATCTGAAAGGGATCTCTCTCTACCATTAATATTAAGATCTGAAAAAGGTTAGAGATACAATATGTTGAGTGAACTAAACAATAGATAATTTCATTCCCCTTCATACATAGCTCTTCTGGAGTGACACGGGGAACAACAAACAATTCAGCAGAGAAAGATAGGGAACTGAAAAAGAGGTTATATGTTCTTTTCTAATCAGATATATAATATATATATATCACCCTAATCCTAGGAATCTGAATCAAAACAAAAGCCAAGAGAGAGGTAGAGATGGACAGACAGACAGAGACACAGCACTGACACACAGAAAAATTGAGATCAAAAGGTTTCTAAAACCCAAAGAGCACAAAGGCCTCTTGGCCCATGGCAATCCGTTTCACACTTCCATCATGGAGGTTGTGAGTTCAGATACTAGCTATCATGTTCCTAGAATCTTGCTTATGAAAAAGACAAAAAAACAACTAAAGAAAAGATTGAATGATATGAAGGGGGTTCCTCCCACCATCAAAAAGTAAAATTTGGAAAGAAATTAGGATCGACAATCGAAATAAAGATGTGCTTTAGGCCTTGAGGTGCCCGAAAGAAACTCACAACTTTTTGCAAGGGTCCAATAAAATGAAGTGACAAAACACAAAAAAGTAGAAGAAAGATAAATCCCACAAAAATCATATTTTAGGTAGCTAATATATTTCATTTAGCTATACAAATTCATTACATTTGCTAAGTCTGGAATGAAATAGAAGATATCCACAATCCATACAAAAAATTTGCATTAAATTGTACACATGAATCGAATATAAGTGTTGAATGACACATTTAAACCTCTCCATCATGGCATTGTTATCGACTGGACTACTGCTTAGATTGCAGGCATGAGCATTTGTAACGTCCCAGAAATTACGGATAAATTTTTTACGAATTTAAATAATATTGTTAATTATTTGAAACGATATTATTCATTTTCATTTGCTATATTGTAGATGTTGAACGCCGTTCATAGTCATTGCATATTTTTCGTATCCGTTAAAACGCATTTGAAGTCGTTTTAAACTCATGGTTGATGATTCACATCGAGGTTCATCAGTAGTCACATTTTGTAGCGTAGATCGAGTTTCGAGTACTCAAATACTATTCTAAAAGTTGTTAGACACATCTGTTAGGGTCTATTAGGGTTTACGAGTGTTTTTGGAGGTTTTTGGCAATAGGTGTGAGCACTAAAAATTCCAATGGCTCCGATTGATCCAAGTAGTTATTGGATCAATCCAAAGTTGCAAACCGATCGATCCAATTGGTCAATCTCAGATTTTAAGTTGTTGACTCTACCATTTTTCTCATATATCAAATATATACACATAAGTCCTACTAGAAAAAGGGAAAAAGGGGAAATGGTGATTTCAACTTTTCGGCTTGGGATCATCTAGCTCGGGAGCTCGTCCGAGTTCAAAAAGTGGATTTTTGGAATCGTTGGGTCAGGGAGATCATTTTGACGCAAGTTTTTCCTTTTCCCAAGTTTGTTTGTTCTTTCTCAATTTTCGTACCTTTCAGGTACATTGAAATAAATTGATTTTTCTTATTCCTTATCTCGTATGGATTGTTTCTATATGTAAGTGTAATACGATCTAAGTTCTTTTGCTAGATCATCTTGGGGGCCAAAGTTTTGGTGTTTACGAGGCGAAATCATCTTGAATTGTTCACTGTTTGGCTTTGAGGCTTCCACACTTTCTTATCACTATTACGAGGCATACATATTGACGTAAGTATCATCAATTTCTATTTTCGTAGAATTTGTCTCGATTTTCGTGTCGAGTCTCATTGAAATAAATTATTTGAATTTATTTCTTATGTTTTGTAGATGACTTATTTGTATAGGTTCGTCTCAATTCGTATGATGTAAAGTTCTCGTTAAGAGGAGCTAAGAAATGGACAATTTGGTGTGGCTTTGGCTTAGATATTCAGAGGTATGCGTATTAAGGTACAAGTAGAAATGAACAATATTATAAGTTTGAAAGTCTGTACGTAGATAGAATGTACATTCATGTTTAAGCTTTAGGTATAATGTTCATTTACGTATGAACTTCACTTTTTCGGGATGCCTTATGTTTATTATGTTGAACGTGGCATCAATAATACATGTATGAGTTAAGAATATATTCCATCGTGTTATATGTAATGTAGGTTACCTATAAGGTTACAAACTTTTATGTATGCATTTTGAGAGATGTATGTAAGTATTTGGGGGATGTATGCTAGTACTTTAAATACCAAAATATGGAGGCATGTCATGCCTATATTTACGAATGGGGCTCTTAGCCCAGGACATCTCATACCCTACTCGAAATACCAAAACATGGAGGCATCTCATGCTTCTAACTATGAATGGGGCTCTCAGCCCACATTATCTTATGTCATCCTCAAATACATCACATCACATAGGTACTTTGGCCTCCTCGAACAAATCTCATCCCACACGCATGGAAACTCATGCCTCTGGGTCTATCAAGGGCAACGTATGCCACCGGATCTATCGAAGATAACTTATGTCACTAGTTATATCAAAGGCAACTCAGAGTTGTCAGGTGCTCGCCCTAAAAGGTACCTGACTCAGAGTTGTCAGGTGCTCATATATTATGGCAAAACATCTTAGCTAGGTCCTAACTCATAGCTATAAACTGCTCATAAGACCTACTACGTATGCTCTTCCATCAAATCCAATGTATATAGATGCAACGTGGATCATATGCCCAACTTAAAGTTGTCAGGTCACTCACCCCTAAAGGTATACATTCTTTAAATCCTTATAATATATACTATTAGTGTTGAATAGATATATCGTCAATAAAATAGTTTTTTATTCTAAAGAAAATATCATGTATAAAACTCCTCGAGTAATCATATTATTTCCGGCAAAAAATATTATTTCTTTTATCAAAATATTATTTTCCACCTTATAAGTTTTTCCAAAATCCAAAACATGTAATAACCAAAGTAGTATTCCTCAAGTATGTCTGTATATATAAATAAATAAATCTCTCTTTCTCTCTATATATATAGCAATGAAATTCCACTGCTCCATTGCTAAAGTCATGAATGCTCCACGAGGCACCAATTGTCGCTCCCCGAAGCCCATACAACCCAAGGATGCAAGTCTGATCCCTTTTTAAAGAAAAGGAAACAAAAAATATTTAGTTTTAAATAAAGAAAATAAAAATGGGATTTTCTTCTACTCGCTGCTTTCACTTCCTATTCTACTATATAATCTTCATCAGAGTATATAATGAAAATCATAGATGGCCTATGTATGGCCTATATATCAATTTATAAGTAGATATCTCGTTTATAACATCAATCAAGTTACATGTTTGAATAAAATAATAAGATATACATCTTCTGAGCCTACATAGAGTATATTAAACTTTTGTTCTAATCCGAACAACCTCCAGGACTACAACAAAGTGTAATACAAAATGCTATCTACTACAACATCTTCAAACTTAAAAATAAAATAAAAATACAGCTTCTACAACTTCAAGCTTCAAATAAATACATAATAGAAACTTCGGCTACAATACTTCTAAGGCCAATAGAAACATGCTTGCGGCCAACAAAATGTGAGATAAGCTAAAAATGCTAGCTTCAAAATGTACAATCATCACAAGGCCATCTCAATGATATCTCTCGCTAGCCTCTACACCTACATCAATGTTATAATACAAAATATAAAAAAAAGAAAATTGCACAAGTTAGTCTACTAAATATACGATACATGTGATGTTATGTGGTACCATTAAGTGTAAATATGCCATGTGTAAGAATGAATGTAATGCAACTTTAATGCAATGCAACACGACTTCGACTTTTAGACTTCAACTTCTAAA
>MKEJ01063999.1:0-11686 GCA_001753735.1 Embelia ribes
TAAATTTCATGTTGTATGAAATTTTTTAATCATATAAAATTAACAAATATCTCTAATTTTATTTTTTTAGAGATATTAATCAAAATATATGATTAAGCTTAAATGGATACTTTAATTATTATAAAACCCTTACAAAAAATGGTTTAGTTTGACGGGTCAAATAATCAACAGTACCATTTTATTACATCTGACCATTTTAATAAGTTAATTCATGTAATTATTTTAGTCAAGATAGTAGAATATGTGGCAATATTTTATTAATCAAATTTTTTAGTGTCCACACTTGCATATTTCGGCAAGAAATGTAGATATAGAACATGGTATTTGGTTCTCTCTCATATCCAACCCACAATTCATATTCAATTATATACATTACCATCAAATCAACTATACACGTTACCTTCAAAACAACTATCCTCCATCATCACTAGGGTTGCCGGTTTTAGCTATTCTTAAAAAAAATTATCTTTCCCTCCATGAATAATGACAATGGCCTTGTGTCACGAGCCAAAGGTTCCCCAATGTTATTTATTAATAATACCCCCTCGAATACGCAACGGAATGTCCATGAGGTAACAAAGCATTGCTTTGTCCCGCCAATGCTCAATGCCAAACAACAAGGCTTTTCGAATGCCACCAAGGAGGCTACCCATGTGCTACCCATGTGCTACTCATGTATGCACACTACGATCACCTGTTAATGTTTCTTCTTGTCATGCGCATGTATTCGCTTGTATGTTACAATGTTTAACACGAACAAGGGGGCTCCCCAAGAAAATGCATAGCATTGGCGCTAATGATATCAAAGTGCACACCAACCATTCCATCAGTGATATTAGCCTTTTAAAGTCCTAAGACATTATGTCCACCTATCATGATAGCTAAATCAAGCAATATCCAAGTACCCAAAAGACATTGTGCCCTTTCACACGAATGTCAACCAAGTGATGCTTATAGCCTGAATGCCACAAGGCACCATGTAATCTAACATGAATGTCTGCCAAGCAATATGTCTCTTGCAAGATAATGAGAACCTAACATTGTCTTTCCAGGAATACGACACATAACGTAAAACATCAATAGTTGAATCAAGAGTAATACTAAAAAAAGAAGTAGGTACCAAGGTAGCTTACTGGTAAGATGAATATAAATCCCTACCCCCAGAATTGCCCATTGTCACACACCCATGGGCTTCCTCAATGACAATGCCCCTTGCGGGAAACTAGCTTGCCGCTCAACAAGCTAGCCAACCCTCTTAATGAGTCACCCCACCAAAAGGGAGACTCATTGACACTCCTTTCCTTACCATTTGACAAGAAGTCGGGAGGGAGGTAGAGCTCAAACATTTACCCTTCCCTAAACATTATCTCCTCATGCATTATTGAACTAGAGGAGATGGACATTGGTTTACCACCTTTCAATGTTCAAGGGATACTCATGTCTTTAAAGTGTTACCCCGTGATATACTCCTCCACTCAATCTATTGGTGCCCTTATCGATGATCCCCACTAACGGGGTTATTTCTCTTTAGTATTCGTGCTACTCAATAAGCTCATGTACTCGATTAAGCTCTCGAAGCTTGCTCTTCATCCACTCTTCAATATTTCACTCGGAGTACACCTCCAACGGGTGTAATGTGTCCATATTAACTGCACTTTGGCAGTACTCTTACTCCTCTCAATTTGGACTTAGACTCAAATACAGTGGAGTGCATCTCTGATGGATGTGGTAGTTGGGCTCCAAGTGTTTTCAGAAAAACAGTTCTCACTGATCCTAAAATACTCTGCTCGACTCGTTGCTCACTCCCTGGAGTGCATTCCGGATAGATGTGGTAGTCAGGCGCCAACTACTTGTCGTAAGTAGCACTCATTAATCCTCACTCACTTCATGTCTTGCTCATGTCCTCGGACAAGACCCTTAGGACTTTGCACTTTCTTGTACAATAAAAGTGATCACTGCAGCACATAACAATGTGACCCCTTCCCCGTCTGGTTTGCTTTCTAGCTCAAAAGCAAGATATTAACCCATATGTGGGCCTTTCACAACATGTACCATCTCTATGGAAGTTGGAAAGTACTTTGATGGCTCTCTTACACTCAAAGCATGATCCCATACTCGATACCTCAATTAAATAGGGGAAGTTATAGGACCCTCACTCTTAGCTCTTCAATTCTTTGGCACCTTTGCCTAATATTGCCTTCTGGCACTTCTTTGCTCAACAACTTGATTTTGGCCCTCAATGGCCCCATATTTGTCCACTGGCGATTCGTCTTAACTTATTAGCCCTCAATGGCTCTAATTTTGCTCTTTAGCCTTCTCAATGTTCATCTCCTCTCCTCAATGGCCCTCTATCCCTTTTGGCCTGGTTTGTCTTGACAATCTTCCCGTGACATGGTTGTACCCTATACAACATGGTCTCTCACCATTTGCTTTTTAACATGTCCTCGGAGACTTTTGCTTACGGTTGTCTTCGACGCTCATTAAGTTTGAAAAGTGCACACCACCAAAACGTGAACAACCAAACTCTAAATATATGTAGGATCACCGCAAGTACAACCCATCTCAAAGATGCGTCCAAACTGTTCACCCAAGTAGGTTCACACCCAACATCAGCTTACAACTTGGCACTTCTCACATAAGGGAATAATACGCCTATTGTCCTTATACAAAATAGCTACCATATTGAAGTATCAGTCTAGCTGCCAACAAAGCTCGACTCATGGAAATGAACAATACGCCTATTGTCCTTGTACAAAATAGCTACCATATTGAAGTATCAGTCTAGCTGTCAACAAAGCTCGACTCACGGTTCAAATGTAGCAAAGTATTCGTCCTTCTTTGTAACCAGTCTTGCACAACTCATTTCTAAGTGTCAAGTAACAAATCCACACTGAAGCATTCCAACCTAACTATTATGGCCAACATGATTGCACGACGACGCTTCCTTCTATCTCTAATGGTTCCAAAACACAAGTAGTTTAATATTTGCATCTATAAAAGCAAGTGCAACTCATTGTTCGAGTCTACCCCAATGCTTGTCAATGACGATGTGTGTTTCCACAGCACCTCAATGAAAGAGTAGCTTACGCAATCTACTAGATACCCACAATATGAGCAAGGCCAAGTTTGTGTCAACATCACAATACCTTCAAGCAAAATACCCTTGAATGATAATGACTTGAAATGGCCCCTTCAACATTGCCTCCCATTAGTGACCTTCCCTCAAAGTAAACCTACAAAGTGCCAACAATAGTAGTGTCTCATATTGTGGAAGTAACCAAGCTTCAAACATTCCAGTAGCATACCACCAGTTGCCTTCACGCTTCCTTAAGTTAAGCACGTTGTACCACAAGACGTTAACCCGTGTCTTGTAGTATTTCACCACCAACCCGCTATCAAAATGTATTTGGTAGAAATCATGTTTATTCCAAAACACTTGTCCAGATACTCGATAATTCTCAACACAACGTTCACATAACGAATCCTTCTTAAAATAGTCGTGGCCCAACTTATGCATGGTTTTTCCATGTTTCATCCCCATGTTAATCTCAAAGCTTATTGAAGTAGGGACCAATCAATATCAGGGTTCTGACACAATCTAATATCCCACTCTTCATATGTTATCTTTCAAGCAACCTCTGTATGCACCGGATACCAAACTGTCGGTCGGGTCACTCAAACCAATGTTATAGCAAATAGCAGCTTCACCCATTTTTCATGAAACAATCTATGTGGTCTTGACCAATGAATCCTTCTCAATGCCCAAACATGGAAGATATCTTAAGAGTCTTAAGTTTCACAATGCTTCTTTTAACGCATAGATTATCACCAACCAAGTCCACCTATGTCCTTATTTGACAACAATGCCCTACATCGAGCCTTTACTCTGATACCAACTGTTATGGGGCCGAGGGTTCCCTAATGTCATCTATTAATAATGCCCCTTCGAATACGCAACAAAGCACTGCTTTGTCCCGCCAACTCATTGCCAAACAACAAAGCTTTTCGAATACCACCAAGCAGGCTACCTATGTGCTACTCAGGTATGCATACTACGATCACCTATTAATGTTCCTTCTTGTCATGCCCATGCATTCACTTGTGTGTTACGAGGTTTAACCCAAACAAGGGGGCTCCCCAAGAGAATGTATAGCATTGGCATTAATGATATCAAAGTACACGCCAACCATGCCATCAATAATATTAGACTTTTAAAGTCCCAAGACATCATGTCCGTCCATCCTGATAGCTAAACCAAGTAATGCCTAAGTACCCAAAAGACATTGTGCCCTTTTACGCGAATGTCAGCCAAGTGACGCTTATAGCCTGGATGCCATAAGGTACCATGTAATCCAATATGGATGTCTGCCAAGCAACATATCTCTTGCAAGACAATGAGAACCTAACATTGTCTTTCTAGGCACACGATACATAGCGTAAAGCATTAATAGCCGAATTACGAGTAATACTCACAAAAGTGGTAGGTACCAAGGTAGCCTACTGGCAAGATGAATATAAACCCCTACCCCCGGGATTGCCTGTTGTCACACTTCCATGGGCTTCCTCAGTGACAATGCCCTTTGTGGGGAACTAGCATGCCACTCAACAAGCTAGCCAACCCTCTTAGTGGGTCACCTCACCAAGAGGGAGGCTCTTTGACACTCCTTTCTTTGCCCTTTACAAGAAGTGAGGGAGGGAGGTAGAGCTCAAACTTTTACCCCTCCCTAAAAACTATCTCCTCATGCATCGTTGAAGTAGAGGAGATGGATATTGGTTAGCCAACTTTCAAGATTCACGTGGACACTCATGTCTTTGAAGTGTCACCCTATGACACCTTGCCAAGGGTAAGATCTATTGTCAGAGACGACTCTCGCGAGTTAGGTTCAAGTAGCAATTTTCATCCCTTCATTTTGTGCCCATCACAAGTGTGATCTGAGCCCTTGAATGTTGTTACACTTCGCCACTTGGACACCGGTGCGAAATTGAGTGCAGTAGCACGTAGTTGGTGCAACAAAAAAAATAAAATTAAATATAATTAATAATAATAAATTACCATAAAACTTAATTGCATCTTATTCTCAAGATTAAGGCTTTGTTTATTGTGACTCAAAACATTTTTCCTTTTGACCACCTCTCAAGAATGTTATACAACGGCTACCTATAAAATTGCAAAGTTTCACTATCGTTGTCTCAAATGGTTTTGCGGACTTTTAAACTTGTATTGTTGTTTGCTTTTTCTGTTGCACTCACAGATCACAACAATGCTAAAACATATTCACCATCCGAGAATTTCTTATTCTCGTACTTTGTAGTTTCCTGTATGAGTAATACATTTATGATGTCTGTTTTCCCCTTTATCAAATTCATGATTTGTAGTTTCATAAATTTGGGTGCTGGTTATTTATGATAATGTGCCTAACATATGGTAATTGTTTTCAAAAGCCTGGTTTTATTGAGAAATTTCAGGGGAAGTGACAAAATTTACAATACCAGTCTTGGATACAGCTTTAAAGATCATAGCAATGGCTAAGAAAAATCTTTTACAAGTCTCTCAAAAGCTATTCACTACTCTATGCCTGGATCATAACGATGAAACAAGACTAGTAGAATAACTCGGAAGTATCTAACACTTATTTTTCATGCTTCAATAACAATATGTTATCCATCTTAAAGGACAACTTATTATCCTATAAGTACTTTCCGAAAAACTTATTATCCTGCAAGAAGCTACACACACACACACACACACACACATGCAAGTACTCAAACTGTGCATCCAGGACCATCAGATACCTTCTCACTCTTTTTACCAAGGAGTGGGGCCGCATCATACTCATTTCTCCCAGGCTTCATTGGGCCTCCCTCTGATGGACAACATTGGTGAAGGACTTGACAAACCTCCTTCATCGAAGGCCGAAAAGATGGAAACTCCTTCGTGCAAATGAGACCTACATTGAACACCGTGATCATCACTTCCAAGTTGGATGGTTCCCTAATCTCCTCATCTAATGCATCAACAATGGATTTTCCTTGTCCTCCGTAGTGTTGCCAAGCCCATTCCGCGAGGCTCGTGTACTCGTCTCCATTGTCGGCCTCTCTTCCAGTCGTGAGCTCTAAGAGTACAACTCCAAAACTGTAAACATCGATCTTCTCGTTCACTTTTTGAGTGTAAGCATACTCTGTGGGCATGACAAGGCAAGTCAATACACATTTTCTACAATATTAGCAAATATTTTTTGTTACTACTAGTAAGTATTTAATCATCTATTAATCTGAAGGGTAGTGATTGCTATTTAAAGCGATTGATTAATTAATCAGTTTACGACTATACGCATGCACGCATATGTGTGGTACAAGCACGGGCCATGAATAGCCTAGATTTATCAGTTGTGACCATCGCTACTCATGCAAGTATTATCCATAATAGCATACAAGTATAACTTTATCTAATTTATAATTTGGCAAGTGTAATTGACATAAGGTTGGTAAGTGTAAAATTTGTTGCAAGGAGAGGTGAGTCCGAAATTTGCAAAAAGCAGTCTCACCTGGAGCAAAATACCCAAATGAACCAGCAACAGCAGACATAGTGTTAGGCTCATCCCTCTTGGCCAAGATCCTAGCTAGCCCGAAATCTGCAACCCTAGCCCGAAACTCTGCGTCCAACAAAATATTACTCGACTTAACATCTCTGTGTAAAATAGCAGGTGAACAATCGTGATGCATATAACATAGCCCCTTGGCAGCTCCAACTGCTATTCTAAGCCTCGTTGGCCAATCCAGTGCCACGTTGTTAACCGAACGACTCATTGGTAAGCCGCTTCTATCTTGACCGTGTAGCCATTTATCGAGGCTTTGGTTCTCCATGTACTCTTACACGAGTAGTTTCGAGTCATCTTTGGAAATACAACACAAGAGTTTCACTATATTGACGTGCCTAATTGTGCCCAATATCTCAATTTCTGCCATAAATTCCTTCTCTAACTTCTCGTCTTGTTCCCCATTATTACGGATTTGCTTGACAACCACATACTCCGTCGAGTTGTTGAGAGGTATTCGATATACTTTCCCCGACCCACCACTTCCGATCAAATTATTCTCAGTTAGGCCAAAGAGTATTTCCTTTTTGTGCTTGTTGAAGTCAAATAGATCATATCTTTGGAATGAGGTTAAGCTCCATTCTTTTAGGTATCTCTTGAGCTTCTTTCGCTTGTAGTCTCTAATCATGAAGCAGGACAATAGAGCAGTGGCCAAACAGAGAATAACAGAGAAAGCTAGGATCAAAGCAAGGATAGCCGAAGATATATTGTTCGATTTTTGGGATTGTGTGCTACAGCTTTCAACATTCAAGATCGCACTCGTGGCACAAAGATTGGAATTGTTGAAGAAACTCTTTTCATAGGCTAAGTTATCGAATGAATCAGGGATTTTCCCTGTGAGTAGGTTTGATGACAAGTTCAAAATGGTTAATCTCAAGTTTCCTAACTCGGATGGGATTTGACCCGAAAATCGATTTTCCGACAAGTCTAGGTTGACAAGATCGGGTAGCGAACCAATCACCGAAGGGATTGGGCCCGAGAGTTCATTTCTAGCCAGATTGAGAGTCGTTAATGATTCCCAAGAAACAATTTCGGATGGAAATTCGCCAGAAAACAAATTCCCCTCGAGTAAAAGTGTGCCTAGGTGAGGAAGACTCGTCAATTCAATGGGAATTTTACCCGAAAATTGATTATTGCTTGCTACAAAAACAATTAAACTCACCCAAGAGGAAATTCCAGTAGGGATCTCACCCGAAAACTGGTTGTTATCAATCTCCACTCTAGATAAATTCCAAGCCAACTTGCTTGGGAGATTACCCGTAAAAGAGTTGCTACTAAGCATCAAGCTTGATAAATTAAACAAAGTCCAAACACCAGACGGGACCTCACCTGAGAAATTGTTCTCGTAGAGCATAATAGTCCTCAAAGAATTACATGTCCCAAGATCTTCAGGCACATTCCCGGTCAAGTTGTTTGAAAATGCCACCACACCTCTTAACTTCCTTCTCAAGCACAAATTCTCCGGCAACCCACCAGTGAACTCGTTAATCGCAATTTCAAAAGAGTCGAGGTCCGAATGGAGCCCGAACTCGGGCGGCAAAGTCCCATTCAAATTATTCGAGAAAACTCGAAAAATTGTCAGGCTTGGAATTAATCCTATACTAGGTGGCACGTTTCCTGATAATTTATTAGTGTGCAAATTCAGAAGTGTCAAATTTTGTAAATTCCCCAAACCTTCCGGAATCGAACCAGTTAAGTTATTTGCCGACAAGTCCAATTCAAGCAGCCCGAATGACCCGACCTCACTAGGGATTTCTCCCGATAATTGATTATTATATAAATACACATATCTCAAATTCTTCAACAACAACAAACCACTAGGAATTGGGCCATCTAAATTATTTGTAGACAAATCCAAATGCTCAAGACTTACCATATCCGAAAAATTCCTGGGTAAGTTTCCGACCAAGTTCGTCTTCGTCATCCACAAAAACCTCAGATTCTTCAATTTTGAAAACTCCGGCGGAATCTCCGAAGGCAAAAACAGGGGATTATACGCAAGCCGAAGCTCTTCCAAGCTTGATAAATCCCCGATTTCGGCCGGAAAAGACCCGTTAAACTGATTCATGTATAGATTGAGGATCTTCAATTTGGGGAAATTTCCAATCGCTGGCGGGATGTCGCCAGAGAAATTATTGGCGCCAAAATCGATATATTGCAGGGAAGGGGAGAGCCGGTCCACTTCAGCAGGGATGGGGCCCACGAAGTAGTTCTGGGAGAGGTCTAAGTAGATGAGATTGGTGCAATTGTACAGAACCGTAGGAAAGGAACTGTTGAAGCAGTTGTAGGAGAGGTCGAGGTATGTGAGCTTCGCCACGTGGCAGATGGAGGGCGGGACTGGGAGAGAAATGTTGATGTCCGTGAGGGTGAGTCCGGTGACGGAGCCTCCGGTGCAGAGGACTCGGGTCCAGTTGCAGGGTGGTGACGTGGCGTTCCAGGATTGGGCCCACGGGGGGTTGCCGAGGTCCTGTTTGAGGGCGAGGAGGGCTTCCCGGTCGGTGACCGTGAGTTGTGAAATTACAGAAAGGGGTAGAAGGAGGAATAGGAGGAGTGGGGGTAGATTGGTCATTTCACAGAAGTCCACGGTTGGGAGCAAGTGGGGAGAGAGGGAGAGTGGTGTGTCAGAGCTGTTAATGTGGGTTTGAGTAGTTTTGCGGCGTGCGACGAGGCTTTAAGTAGCGCCATGGGTTTGGAATTTGGTTAAATTATCCTTTATCCCACTGAGGTTTTAAATTACTACAGAATATCCACTGAAATATATGAAATTACACTTCATTCAAGACAGAGTACATATTTAATTTATGATGTGTAAAGATCGCATCACCCTCACCATTGGCAAAATAAAGAGAAATTGTTGAATTTTCTAAGATGAATAAATATAATAAGCTCACATGAAATATAATGTATTTCTTTTTGTACTACTAATAGGTATTTTCAGTAATAAGTTCTTTTATATTATTTAATATAGTATCAAAGCTTAAACTCGATCATAATATTATTATTAATTATTATCTTAGCTGTTACAGCTTCCAAACTTATTCTTAAACTGTTGATAATATATTTATTGTGTCTAATCAACTTACAAGTGAGATGTGATATTAAATTTATTAAATCGAATAAATATAATAAATTCAACTTTACTACTATTTACTGTGTAATAATTTTAAACACCCCCCTCCCCCCAAGTTTATAGGATATTTTGAACATATTTTATTAAGGTCTAATCTAAACTGCTATCCCTCCTTTGAAAACAGAAGAATTAATTTTATTTTTCCACGTGGATTATCTGCTTTTGCATTTATCCTTAAATTAAATCTCATAAAAAATTGTCCTGTTTCAATTTAATTAATTATTTGTATATTAGTTAGAGTCGATGAATAAATTTACTACAAAGAGAATTGCATTTCTTAAAATACTTTAGTTTTAAGGTCCTTTCCTGATAATATGCACACAAGTTATACACTCTCTCTGTTCCAAATTATTAGTCTTGTTTGAATTTTTAATTACATTAAAAAAAATAGCTAGATTGATTGAAATATTTAATTTTTTGCTTATTTTACTGATATACTCTTATTGAAAATCCGAAAAATTTTGTTTATTTGCAAAAAAAATATATTTAATAAGGATATATAAATAAAATATTTATTTTGACTACTTTTAAATAAGAGAATTTGACTATAATATAAAATAAATAAATAAATAATGACCTAAAAAAATAGAACGGAGGGACATATTTACACATTTTATTTTTTGACAAAACAATAAATTTTTATACTATTTCAACAAAGGAGGTTGAGAATACAATACGTACGAGACTAGTCTAGTAAGTCTAATTTTTGGATATGTAACTCGTGCCGAAATGAAAAAATAAAATAGAGACGTATCGAATTTGAATCGCACTAGCAGCTGTCTCACATATGTCGATTTTGGCATTATATTAAAGTTGACTCGTAGTCGTGAATTAATTACACCTGCATAATGCACAATTAAAAAAAAGGAATAAATAGCAATTAAAATCAAGTGTATTAATTGTACGGAAAATTTTATATAAATTAAATTTATGCGATTAGGCACATCACTCTATTTATAGGAAGGGAGAAAATATATAACAAACTAACTGCTAGTAATTATTTCAAATTAATTTATACAAATTTTTAATAAATTAATTTATATATATTATTATTATTTATTATGCAGTTCCCTATCAGCATCGGAGGAGAGGGCTTTGACTCTAAATTTTTTAAATTAGAATACGAGATAAAATATACAGCATTAAAATATTTATAAATATATATAAAATATTCTGTTTGCATTAATTATGTTTTGCCACATTATTTTTAACCATGAGCATCATATTGGTGGCAGAAAAGTGACAAATCCAATGGGTCCCACTTTATTGGAAAGGGTTCGAACACCTCATAATTTTGAGGGCCCGACTGATGATTGTGACGACGACTGGCAAATTGTCTACCGCAATTGTGACCCAAATTTTCTGCATATTTCTACCGAATTTTGGTGTTTAAGAATATTCGGGCATTTAGGTCGTTGGCTAAATATCCGAAGATGAGATTAGGAAAATGGGCTACTAAAAATTTGAATAAAAAAAGCTGTTACTTTTTAGGAAATTTATCAAAAACACTATGAAAGTTTGATCTTGTATCTTCCAAAATTTTAATTTTTGCTAATTCTGGAACTATTTCAATTTTTGTTAATTCTACCTGTAAGGTTTTATTATGTCATCAAATTGGTCCTCTAACTACATTTTATATCATTTTATCCTTCTATATAATTCTATTATAAAAGTTTAAAGGCTCTTAAAACAAAACCAAACAACCAACGAAAATCAACTAACCAACCAAATGTGTCACACACATTATACCCACACAAAAGCTCTGAAATAATTAAACATAAGTTATCCACTGATACTTTAAGATGGTGAAAGTCCTCCCGAAAAGCTCTAGACCAAAAGCCCTAAATTCGCTCCAAAGAAAATCACCCGATTGATCTATTTAATCAACAAATTAGATATGGATTCTATACACCAAATACTCCAAAAAAGATGGGGAAGATGAATAACAACATTATTTCTA
>MKEJ01064003.1:0-10814 GCA_001753735.1 Embelia ribes
CTCTCTCTCTCATGCAAGTAATCAAATTGCCTCGTCTGTTAATGCAAATAGTTAGCCACCAGCCAAGTTGGGGAGTTATGCAACCAGAGTCTGAATGTCTAAAACAGATCTCAGATACCACTTGCTTTGATGCGTATGTACAGTACAGTGGTTGTTCCAACTTGCCACGGTTGGTTTGACAAATGAAGTAGATAACATGAAACAATTAATATATCCATGACTTCCAACTAATCAAACTAAAAACTAGCATATGATGCTAATATTGTTAGGAGATCAATAGGCCCGTAGCCACTTAGGGTACAAGCAATCAATCCCTCCCAAGACCATGACGCGGAAACATAACATATAGATGTGCATAACCAAAATGAAAACAAGCAATCCGCATAAACAATATGCATGAAGAAATATAGAACACGATATTTTTTTAACAAGGTTCACCCACTTTCTAAAACTACATCCTCGGCTATTTATTCCATTATAATATGAATATAATTACAATGAATAAATAAACTCCCACATGATACTGCGAAAAATCCATCAATTCAACGCTACGTGAAACCACCTAACACTCGACGAATTTTGATCCGAGAGAAATTTCCTTGCCCAATAACGTCTTCATTGGAACCACTCTCTACCTCACTAGGATTTTTTACCGCTCATGAAGACTAGGAGTTTTCCTTATAATAGCCCTCCTACAGATCTATCTTCCATAAACCAAGATACCGAGTATACGAGAGACCCCTCACATCACTAATAATGAGAACCCAATAAAACCCAACCTCTCCACCATGGGGTAACACCCCCCCCCCCAAACGAGGAAAATCCTCACAAAGTTGACCATTTATGAGTATCTCATTTATCTTAATACACGTTCCATATAGTATATATAAGATACACAAGGAAATAGAACCTAAATAGGAAACAAATAAAATCAAATTTTCACAAACAAATTTCCATGATCCATCACCCTGCAGGGTTGGTGATCCATCACCCAAAGGCTAAATGTGATTTTTAACTTCTATTGATTCCAAACTCACCCAAAATGTTCCCAAAACTCCCGCTATCTATTTCAATCCCAAAACTCCGTGTGCACTTGGATTTTAAGTCAATCTCCCAACAAATATTGGATCGGTTAAGGTCATGTACACCTCCATTGCAACCTGAGGGTAACGGATTTGCACCTTTGAAACAACAGGTAAGGCTGCGTATTCTTCAGGAGAATACATAAATTACATCAGAATCAGCCCAATTAACTTTCTATAATAAGTTTCTAAGAGTACATATTCTTCAGGAAAATTTCCTTGCTACTTCGGACTGATTCACCAGATGCATTTTCCGTACTGCTACTGTAGCAGTAAAGAAACAACAGAATCATGATTGAATGTACCCTTAAATTCACTAAACAGAAAACTTAAAAAGTTACCTCAATAGTATGGTAGTCGATTAACATAATCATTTCATTTACTACAAGAGCCTTGAGTTCAAGCCCTACCTCAGAGTATAAACAAAATGAATAGAATGTGAGTCAACATCATAGCAGGGAGCTCAAGAGCGTAGTATATAAAAGAGAAAGCAAAACAGAGCCGAGCCAGATTTTCAACACTTGATTACTAAGTAAGCCCTAAAACCAAACCCTGAATTGGTACATTTATGAACTGAAGTCACAAAATTAAGCGAAGCAGCAAGGAACTTTTAGTCTAAGGAGTTACAAGTAACAACTGAAATTAACCGCCTCAAGAATTTATTTCTCCTTCTCATAGTCGTGTGTTAAATGCTCTACATAACTACATCAAAGTTTAATAACAAACATATTGCAAATACAATCACAACATAAGCAGGGGAAAAAATCATACTGTCAGAACCCATACTCGACACCTGTCTTCCTTGTACTAGTTCAACCGCTTACTCCAGTAGCTGTTACCTGCATTAAAGTAACCAAAAAAAGGAAGAAAAGACAACAAAGTTTCAGCTCTCGAACAGAAGTGCTCTTCAAATGTGAAAGTTTAAGCATAAAATCACTAGGGCTTCTTAGGATACATGGACTTCAAATAGGGATTTGCGTATTTGAAATCCCTGTAGATATGTATGTTGGTAGTCGCGCACGAGCCCCTAATTTTGGATTCACCCTTGCACTTGGCCTAGGACATCATGGATTTCTAATGACTAGTGTTTACAAACGAATTAAAATCCACATCATAAGCCACCTCAAATCACTCTATGGACTTATTGGTGTCATATAAAGTTAGTCTCCCTACTTGCTAGGGCTGCATCTCCTTCATATTTCATCCAAATCCCAATGGGTTTGAAATCCATGTAACCAAATGGAGCCTATAGAATACTTTCTATAGTCAGTTGACATAAGGTAACATGGAAAATAAAATTGTAATGGAATAGTGTATAGCAGAATTTACCTTAGGATTCGATTTGGGTTGAAAAATATTCCCATTCCCAGTAAACGACTTCTCAACTTTCATACTCGTTTATGGTTTCGGTTAAGGGCAAAGGGCCAGCATCCAATCTTGTAAGGACTTCTGGTACGCCAGCAGTGTCTCTAATTATCTGCATCAAAGCCACCAGAAAGCAGAAATGCTAAAGAAAGGATTCAAGTGAAGACACTTTTTGAAAATAAAATATTGTATTACCATAATTTAAAAAGAGGGAAGTCAAATAACATTGAACAAAAGTCGAATATAAAAATTCAAAATTCATTATCTTGAGTTTATAAGTATCACACTGAGATCAGAGGCGGATCAACAAGAGCAGCGGCCTAAGTCAACATTCCATTTAGGGGGCCTCTTTAAAAATTTTAAGCAAAATAAATGTGGATTTTGTAGTGTAATTTCAGAATAAAAAAATAGTTGGTTAGGAATTGGATATCATTAAATTATAAAATAATAATATTATAGAGATTTAATTCTATGTAAAAATATATATGCATAAAAAAGTTTTATGCAAAACCAATTGCTAAAGAATTCCAAAATTTGGGCCTTTTTTATCAGTAAATCCACCTATTTATTTCATAATACATAGCCTGTCTCAAATCAAGAAGAGGAGGTTGTGGTAGGTTGACGGCTAGCTATAAAAAATATTCAAGTCACATGAAATGAAACCAAATAAAAAATTCCATTTGGTCGTTCCCTACTCAGCGAGGTGCTATATCGGACCCCGGGTGTGGTGATATATAGGTTGGGGTTGGGATGTTCCCCACGCGATGCGCTACATCGGACCCCAGATGTAATGACAAATTGGCAAGGGTTCAAGTTAGGACATTTCCTGAAAGCGAAGTATCATATCGGCACCAGGGTGTGGCAAAAAATAGGCATGGATTCTCACATTTGCATGGACAAGGTCGAATAAAGAAGTTAGTCCATGACAATAGGGTTCATTTGGTATCTTAAAACATAGGATTCTTGACTAGTCGGCTCGCAGAGATTGGAGAAATGATAAATGGTGCGTCTACAGGAGAATAAACGGATTGGTGAGAAATCAAGATAGATAACGCGATTGGGTTATAAGCTATATTACAAGGATAAGGATCAGAATATAAATAGGATAGGAATAATTGTTTCTAAAAACTCACAAAAAGATGTAGTCGAAGTGAAGAGACAAGGTGATCGTGTTTTACTTATTAAGTTTGCATTAAGTAAGGAAATTATAAATGTGTTAAGTGTTTATGCAACTCAAATAGGTCTGGATGAGACAAATAAGAGAAAATTTTGAGAGGATTTAGAAGAGATTACGAGAAATACTAATCAAGATAAGCTTTTCCTTAGGATCTTAACGAATATGTGGGTGAAGGTCGCGATGATTTTGAACGAGTACATGGGGGATATGATTTTGAAGATAGAAATGGTGTTAGAGATTCTATTTTGGAGGTTGCTACAATTAGGAAAAGAGAATCACATTTTGTGAAATATAAAAGTAAGGCAAATGCTAGTCAAATTGATTTTTTCCTTACTAAGAAAGCGGATAAAAGGTTATGCAAGGATTGTTCAAGCAGAGAGTGTCGCCACGCAATAAACTCTTAGTTTTGGATGTTTGTATACAAAGCTAGCAAGTGAAAGAGGATCAAGTTCAAGAACCGATGATTAAGTGGTAAAAGTTGAAGGATGTGTAAATGATAGCCTTTAAGTACAATGTAATTTTTTGATCGAAAGAGAGAAATAGATATAAATGCAATGTAGGTAAAGATAACACAGTGTATAGAAATAGTAGCTAAGGGGACAATTGGTAAATATAAAAGAGGAGCGCCGCTTGTAAAGGAATCTTGGTGATAAACCGAAGAGGTGAAAGTAGAAGTTAAAACAAAGTAGTAGTATTATAGAGAGCTAAAAAAGTATTAGGATAATCAAGTTTATAAGAGATATAAAAAAACAAAAGGAAAGTTAAAAATATCATCCGTAATACAAAGTCTAACGCTAATTATAAACAATATAGAAGATTGTATTCAAAAGAGGGAGAAAAAGAGTTATTTAGAATCGTGAGACTAAATTATAGGAAGAGTAAAGATTTGAATAAAGTGAAATAGATAAACAATGTTAATAATAAGGTATTGGCAAAATATGAAGAGATAAAACAACGGTGGAAATATTATTTTAATTAACTTTTTTATGGTGATCAGACACGTAATAGGTGATATTACGACTTTTTTACAAGATATTAAAGTAATTTTATGCGAAGGATTAAAGAGAGCGATGTGGAAGAGGCTTTGAAAAAAATAAAGATAAATAGAGTGATCAGACTAGATGGCATCCCTATTGAGGCTTGGAAAGTTTTGGGTTATGTAGGGATAATATAGATAACAAACTTCTTTAATAAAATTTGGTACAATGGAAAAATGCCTGATAAATGGAGAAAGAGTACTCTAGTACCTTTATATAAAAACAATGGTGATATACAAAACTGTTCTAACCATTATAGGATTAAAATTATGAGCCAAATTATGAAACTTGGGAAGAGAGAGTAATTGAGTATAGGTTGAGATGGGATGCTACTATTTTGGAAAATCAATTTGGATTTATACTGGGAAGATTGACCACAAAAACAATTCATTTACTTAAATAGTTGATGGGGAGATTTAGAGCGGGAAAAAATGATCTACACATGATTTTTATTGATTTGGAGAAGGCGTATGATAGGGTTAATAGAAGAGTGCTTTGGTGGGTTTTGACAAAGAAGCCAATCCATCTTAAATATATAAATGTAATCAATGATATGTATGAGGGTATAACAATCAATATCAAAACATGTAGTGGCATGTCGCCTCACTTTTCTCTTATGATAGGTTTGTTTCAAGGTTCAGTATCAAGCCATTTTCTATTTGCAATAGTAATGGACAAGCAGACTATAAACATCCAAACTCAAGTAAATTGGTATATGTTATTTGATGATGACATAATTTTAGTTGATGAGACCAGAGAGGGCATAAACAAAAAGATAGAACTATGGAGATAAAGTTAGAGTCAAACGATTTTATGTTGAGTAGATAAAAAAATGGAATATATAGAGTGTAATTTTCAGTGGACGATGTTTGCTAGACCTAATTGTAGTTAAATTAGGTGAATAGGTGATAACACAGACTGGTCATTTCCGTTATCTAGGATCCATTTTACAGAACAATGATGAGATAGAAATAGATATCAATCATAGAATACAGACATGATGGATGAAATGGAGAAGTGCTTCCGGAATTTTATGAGATCGCGATATGCCTTTACAACTAAAAGAAAAGTTTTACAAGACCATGGTAAGACCAACTTTATAGTATGGAACTGAGTATTGGGCGACTAGAAAATAAGATGAATTGAAAATCAGCATAACGGATATGCTTATGTTGAGATGGATGAATGGGAAGGCTAGGAAAGATAGAATTAGGAATGAAGATATCCGAGAAAGGTTAAGAGTTGCTCCAATTAGGGATAAAATGAGATTTAGTCGTTTAAGTTGGTTTAGGGATATAAGAAGGAGACCTATTCATGCACTTGTTAGAAAATGCGAGGGTCTTGATGTAGGAACAATGAAGAGAAGTAGAGGTAAACCTTTAACTATACTGGTCCTTAGGCAAATACAATAGGGGGGTGAATTATGTTTTAAAAAAATTTCTTAAAAAATTAAGTTTTTCAAAAATCACACAAGTATGATTAAGAGATTGCAATTTGATATCAAAATAACTAAATAAATAAATAACAACAAGAATTAATGAGATTTAAAGGAAAGAGGATGAAATGTTTTTTATGGTGGTTCGGCCAAAGATCTATCGATCCCCTACGTTCACTCTCTCAAGTCTTTGCTTGAAGTTCTGTTAATCACCAATGAAATACTTACAACTCCGATTGACTTTACCGGGTGCCAATAACTCCTCTTGAAATAATCATTCAAGTATGGAGTATATATTTACACAATTTCAAAGTTCGAACGAAAATTGCAACTTTCTCGATCAATGCTCACTCAAGTGGATATGAATACAATGAATATAATCACACTTGGAATGACCTAATAGACTCAAGGACTGTGGAATTGAATAACTAGATTGTCAATTTATCACAATTTGCTCAAGGTGTGAAGTGGATTTTTGAGCTTGAATGATTGAATACTTGAGGGCAAGATTGTCTTGATGATTCTTGATGATAATGTGCCCCTTTGATCTTGTATTTATAGGCTCTTTGAATAAACTAGTCATTTTTAGCCGTCAATAGCATAATTAGACTAAATCATCATTGATAAAATAGGACCGTTATGTTAAAAAAACTAAAACCTTGTCGTCATGCTTCGTATGGCTATCAACAGTCTTCAGATGTTCAAAATTGAATGGAAATTATCATGCTTCAAAGGTTGATGCCATTAAGTGGACTATCGACAATCCTTGCTCTGTTTGATTTTCCAATTGCCTTGTATACTGTTAGTCCTTATGGAACCTTGGCTAGTGCATTGCTTCATAGCTATCGACAGTCCTTAGAGGACTATCAACAGTCCTTCAAGCTTCTGAAATTTGTATGTTGTCAACCACTTAGGCTGGCACCTTGGTTGCCGGCATGCCTCACAAAAATTTTGAGTATTGATCACAACTTTGCATGTTTGATTTCAAGTCTATTTTCGTGACTAGTTTTTGTATAATTTCTGATACAAATTGATAAACCGATTGGCTTAAAATATTGAGCATTAATTAAATTTTACTATCTCAAAATTGTATCATCAAAATCTTAAAAATGATTTATCATAATTTGGGCCAACAAACTATATGGATAAAAATGATACAAAAGGATATGCGCATCGTAAAAATAGAAAAGTAATTTGCCTTTGATATAAATGGATGACGTTTACAAATTTGTGTTAACCACCCTACGTAACATCTTATTATAGTTCCATTTAGTCAACCCGAATTTATTAGGATTTAAATGCTTGGATGATGACGATGATATATACATGTATGTATGTATGTATATCTAACTATTCTTTTAAAAGTATGAAGTCCTTAAATCGTTTCATATACTATTTCGTTTCAATAATGTCATTCACCTTATGACTTTGTAGCAAAAGACATCTTATCTAAAATTATAATTTAATTAATATTAACTTGCATATGCTTAATTAAAAGATAATACTATATTTTTAGAGATTTAAGTTGATAATTATCAAATTAACAAAAAATAGATTTCAATATATTACAAAAGTACATAACATATTTTTAAATAATAATAATATTACATCTTTAGAGATTTATGTTGATGACTATTAAATTAATAAATTTAAATTAGATGTTATCACATCTTCAAATAGAATAAAACGTGTTGTTGTGACTTATGATCCAACTCAATTAAAATATAACACATCATAATCTTAGTCGATTATTTAACCTCAATATAATTTATAGTAATTACATACGACATTTTATTTATGTATATTCTAATTAAATATTAAAATTTTATTTATAATAAAATTTTGCTTTTAATATATAGTTTGCAAATGAGCCGAGCTGAATTGAACCTTGGTGTATTCAGGCTCAGCTCGTTTGTTTAAAGGGTATGCTCAAGTTTGGCTCGTTTACTTAACGAGACCTAATTTTTTGTTCAAGTTAGGCTCGTATGAGTCCGAGCCGAGTTTGAACATTTTGATTATTTTAGATTGATAGATATTACTTATTATTTATCGATTAAATGTTAAAACAAACATTATTAAATTGAATATATCATAGAATCGTCAACTAATAACCACATACAAACACATATATCAAATAATTATGATAGTATATAGCTTTTTCAACTCAATCTTATAAATATGAAGGGGTAAAGTTATTTAAAAAAAATGCATCATTCAGGTAACATGACAATTTTTTTTTTTAAATTTATTTGATTCAATATGAATTATATGTATTCATGTGCGTAAACTGACATTTCTAATTTGAAATATATGTATATAAATACTTGAATCAAACTAGCCCGACCCTTTAACGAGCCGAGTCAGATGTGTTCAAACTTGGCCCATTTATCAAACCAACCCTATATTATTGTTCAATTTCAACTTATTAATTAAACGAATGAACCCGAGCCAAACCATTGACGAGTCAAGCTCGAGCTTATTCACGAACAGCTTGGATCATTTGCATCCCTAATAATATATATCTACAATTATTGATTTTCACAAATGGTAGAAAATAAGAAAGTAATAATGTCTTCAACTTGCAGAATACAATTTGACTATTTTTTATTTTTGTATAATAAGTGAAAAGTGCAATTTGATAGAAAAATATATAATGGTAATTTATTTTATAGTTAAGTATTTATATTGGTCTTGTATTGCATTCAATAAAAATTACATTTTTTTTATTAAAATAATATTTAAAATAAAATTTTAATTTTATTTTTACATTAGTATACAATATATTTATTGAATAGAAATTTTGTAAATAGTATATATAAATATTCGTGCCTCAAAAAGCTACAGAAATCAATTGCTAGCTACTATTAAACTCCAAATTTCTCACCACTCTCTCAAATTGTCGCACGAGCCATAGAAATCGATTTTGCCCCAAATTGAACAAACCCTAACCCTAATTATAGCCCTAATCTTCATCTCCACCACCCGATTCAGCTAAATCGATCAATCGAATCCCCTAAAAGCCCTAGCCATGGAAACCCCCAAAATCTGAATGGGTTCTCAAAGTGTAGCGTTTACATCCATCATCTCTGTGCCACGTCAACGGCTTGACCTGTTTTAGAGAGAGGGGGAGAGAGAGAGAGAGAGAGAGGAGGGGGGAATGGGGAGTACGGATAAGGAGGAAGTGGGTATTGCTGATTGTGGCGTGGGGTCGATTGTTTGGGTGCGGCGGAGGAACGGGTCTTGGTGGCCCGGGAAGATTCTGGGGCCCGAGGAGCTGTCGGCTGCTCATCTCGTGTCGCCTCGGTCCGGGACTCCGGTTAAGCTCCTTGGCAGAGAAGATGCCAGTGTGTGAGTGTTTTGCTGCTAGTGTTATGTTTTTATAAATACGTATGTCTCTGTGTGTGTGTGTGCGCGCTGTGTTATTAAGTTTTGACTTGGAAACTGGTTTCCCTGAGAAAACGTTTCTGCCACCACACCTAGCTTCAGGAACTTGTAAGAATTTTTGGAAACCCACAAAAACTCGCTTGCAATAAGTTTTAAGCTCCTTGGAAGAGAAGCGGCCAGTGTGAGTTTTTTGCTACTACAGTTATATATATAAAAGTACATGTCTCTCTGGGTATGTTGTGTTATTGAGTTTTGATGCTGTGTTTTAGTTTGATAGGTGTTCTGTGTCATCTCCTTCCCATATATGTTGACTAGTATACGTGCACACGCAATGCGTGTGTGATGATTGAATACGAAGAACCATTAAAAATGTAAAGCAAATAAAATGTGTGCTCTTGTACATATTTTGTTTACAAAAATATATCAAAGAAACTTTTTAGAAAATATACCTTCACTTTCACTTCCACTTTTATGTGTGTTTTGAGCTTGTACCTCGTTTAAAAAAAAAAAAAAAAGACGTTATAGAGAGAGGAAGAGAGAAAAGAGAGAGAGGAAAAGAGACTTGAGGTGAGTGGAGAAAAGAATAGCCCGTGAGAAAGAGAGAGAATAGGGATTGGAGAGAGTGGGTAGTTATTAGACTAAGTAATTTTACATTTATGCCCTTAGGTAACTAAGTAATAAATAAAATAGAATAAACAAAGTTGAAATTCTTAAGTTGGAAAAGGGCATTTTTGGATATAAAAGTGGACATAGCTTCAAGGCAGTGGCTTTATATATTAAAGATGAGATTGTTTGGTTGCAGCTTTAAAGCCCAAAAAAAAAGCTTTTTTCAAACTATGACAATGCTAGATGCGTCTTACTTAAAGCTTCTAGATGATAGGTTAACATAGCAAAAAAGTATAGGTTAAAAGTTGAACGGCCAAATGCACACCAATTTCTTAGAAAAGTTTGACCTTAGAAGTTGAAACCAAATGGTTACTTTTTTCTAGACCCTAGCAGGAGCAGCTTCATGCTAGAGACATTATAGTTGGACCGGGTCAACGTGGACAAGTCCAATATCATTGCGGGACATGTGCATTCATGTCTCAAGGTTTGCACTTTTTGCACGAGTGTCATAGTGTTATTGGATTGGTGGACATGGGTCTAGCCCATGGAAGAATGTGTCCTTGAGCTGTTGTATGGTAGCTTTGTTTCGATAGATAGTTAACTTTGTTTTTTTATTTTTTAATTTCTAGTTCATGGCAGGTACGCGTGGCTTTTCCACTTAGGCCCAGTTTGGGATTGCTTTTTCTTACTTGCTTCTTATTTTTCTTGAAATTTGTGCCATGTAGTGT
>MKEJ01064004.1:0-10781 GCA_001753735.1 Embelia ribes
TATTTCAAAGATTTATACATGAGAAAACTTCAAATTTCTCGCCATAAATATAGTATCGCTAATCCTTCAATGCGAACACCACCGCGCTAAGTTCAAGATCATGCATCGGATAGTTCTTCTCATGAACTTTTAACTACCTAGACACATAGGCTACTATCTTCCCAATTTGCATCAATATACATCTCATACCTTCTTTCGATGTGTCGTAATAAACTGTATATCCAAGACTACGCTCCGGAATAATCAATATTGGAGCCGAAGTAAACAAATACTTCAACCTTTAAAAAAACTCCTCACACATCGAGTCCCACTCGAACTTCACCCCATTGCAAGTCAATCAAGTCATCAAAGCAGCCAATCATAAAAAGTCCTAAATGAATCGACGATAGTACCTTGCAAGACCCAAGAAACTCCGAATCTCGAATAATAACTTCGATCTTTCCCAATTAGTAACCGTTTCTATCTTTGAATAATTGACTGAGACACCGCTCTTGCAAACAACATGACCAAGAAAACACACTTCCTTCAACCAAAATTTACACTTTGGAAACTTGGCATAAAGACTATGCTTCCGAATAGTAGAAAAACCAACATCAAATACTCTCGATGTGCCCCGTTGGTAGGCAAATAGATTAGGATATTGTTGATAAATGCTACAATGAATCGATCAATGTATGGATGAAAATTCCTATTCGTCAAGTCCATAAAAGCTACTGGAGAATTCATCAACCCAAATGGCATCACAAGAAACTCAAAGTGTCCATATCGAATATGGAAAGCCATCTTCGGTATATCATCCTTCTGAACACATAAGTAATGATAAGGAAAACGAATATCAATCTTTAAAAAGAATTTAGAACCCCACAACTGATCGAACAAGTCATCGATTCTCGGCAATGGATAGTTGTTCTTCACAATTGCATAATTCAACTTCCTATAGTCTATACACAACCTCATTGTGTCATCTTTCTTAGGTACGAGCAACGTGGAAGCACCTCACAGAAAGGTGCTATCTTGAATGAAACTCTTACATTTAAGATCATCAATTTGGATCCTCAGTTCATCTAACTCAGCTAGAGCCAAGTGATATGGTGAAATAGCTACCAGCTTCGTGCCTGGAATCAAATCAATAGAGAATTCAATTTCCCTATCGGGAGGAAGACGACTTAAATCTTTGGGAAAATATCTACAAATTCCTTCACCATATGGATTGACTATAACCCCAAAACTGATACTTCAAAAAGAGAAAGACTAGCTAACATACATGCTAGACTAGCTTACGCCTTGCGCGAATAAGAAAGAGATGGTTCATGCTCTCCTTGATAACAAAGTCTTACTCTCGTAGGCATGGCATGAAAATGTAACAGTCAATCAATACTAATAACGATGTCAAACCCCAACATCTTGAATACTATGAAAGCATACTCGAAGATATGATCTGCAATCACCAATTTGCACTTCTAACATACAATACTAACACGAAAGGTATTCTCCTCCGGAGTATCAATAAATATGAGGGTATTCAACTATTCTACTGGTAACTCTAACATGTGTACAAATCGTGCAGAAATGAAAGAGCATGATGAACCGACGCCAAATAAAGCATGTGCCCAAGTAGAAAGGAAAGGAAGAATACATCTCACTACATAAGGCTCTGTAATCTCTGGAGCCTACGGTATGGCATAAGTATGAGCATGAGCTTGAGAAGTCTGGCCCTACTGAAATCCTTTGTGATATCCACTACAGCCCCCACGAGAAAATCCATCTCCCTGATGAGAAAATACAGACGGATGTACATACGGCCTCCTCATCGCCACCTCAGGCAGAATAGAAGAAGTAGTAACTCCTCTAGAACTGCTCGAAACTGCAAAACCCTCGGGACAATGTGCCTACATATGTCCCCTACCACGACACCTCTTACAAACTGCAAAATGACACATAGTCTGCAAGTGCCTTTCTGAACTACATATACGACAAACCAGAGGGCGAAAATAATCTCAAGTCAAGTGACCCTGCTGGCCATAAGTAAAACACCCCAACCCCTAAATCGGTATGCTAGAAGTAAAAGAACGCATAGGCTAGGAATGCCCACCGCATAGGCTAGGAATGCATCTCGAGGTCGCTTCTTACTACTTTCGCCTTTGACATTCGAACCCAAACTTTGACCAACACTTCCATTACCTCCGCTGCCACCATGGCTACTCATAATCACACCCGAATCCTGAATGGAACGGGAACCAAAAAATTGGTCGGGAGGCCTAGGGGAACGAGCACCCAGAATATGTTGTCTCTCGAGTAAACACACCTCTACCTTCATCGCTACACTTACACAATCCTCGGAACTTTTGTGGGGCCCCATAACTACGTTGCTCTAAATAGCATATTGGAGTTCATCCTCAAACTTGCTCACCCGAAACTCTTCCATAAAATCAACCTCCGGTAAGTAAAAATATAGGCTCCTAAATAGCCTCTGATCTGTACCGTATAGCCCTCTAAGTAAGGCTTGTAAACTCGTTCCGCTATCTTTCGCGCAAAGTAGTGGATAAGAACTTCTTTAGAAATGAACTTTGGAATACCATCCATGTGATATTCCCAATTCCATGTATCTCTTTGTAGCCCTTCCACCACTTACCCGCTTCTCCATTTAAAAAGAATAGTGCCACCACCATCCTCAAATCATCATCAACCATGTGAAGCGTGTCGAAGATACACTCCACCTCTGAAGCCAATGCTCTATCATGATCGACTCTTCTTTACTCGTAAATGTAGGTGGATTCATTCGCCTAAAATTCATTTGAGCTTCTGAGGCCTTGTCTTGGCACTTGGTATACTCCATATCCTCGTACTTTATGCCAAGTTGCGCTTCACTTCTTCCATAGCCTTTATCAAGTCAATAGCGCCCACTTGGACTCTCCCAGTGCCCGCTTGAGCTTATGATGGAACACGAGTTCGAGTATTAAGAACCTCTTCCTTGTATCCCTTCAAACTCGCTTTACTACTTTCTTCTAAATCTGGAATACCCTCGGCTTCTCTAGCCCGAGTACGTCTGGCTTCTTCTTCTTCAAAACCACAACCTTCAATATAACCACCTCGAATACTATCCCCGTAACCTCTACTACCTTGACGTCCACCGCTTTTACCTTGCCTACTTATACTTCCTTTAGCCATACTTCACTTCACTTCATAATTAACAATATAAAAGAAAGACATAAGTTTACTTCTCAAAAAAAGTCTTTACACTACGATACATCTTCGAAAAAAATAAATAAAACTTCATAACTTCTATAAATGTAACCTTCATGTTGCAACTATAAATCACGCACTAGCAACCATTACTCATACGATACTTCTACTTCACTTTTTAACTTCTGAGCAAGCAACAACAACTATACAATCAAGCCTACACTCTCGGCCTTCTTACCCTCAAGCAACCAAAGTTTATCTAACTCAGTTAAGCTCTGATACCAACTTGTCGCACCCCGAATCCTATAAAAACCAGGGAAGCAAGTCTATTCCATTTTTAAAGAAAAGAAAGCGAAAAATATATAGTTTTTAAGAAAGAAAATAAAATTGGGATTTTCTTTTTCTTTACTTCCTTCTACTACTAGTTCTACAATATCAACTTCATCAGAGTAGACAAGAAATCATAAATAGTTTCCATACGGCCTTCATACCAATTTAAAAATAAACACCTCATTTACAACAACAATCAAGCTACATGCTTGAACAAAATAATAAAATATACATCTCCCAAGTATAAATATAATATATTACACTTTTGTTCTAGCTCGAATAACCTCAAGGGCTACAACAAAGTGTAATATAAAATACTATCAACTACTACAACTTCAATCCTTATAATAAAATTACAACTTAAATTTAAATACATCACTTCTAATGCCAAAATAAATAGAATGAGGTTGGCCAATATAAAATATCTTCTATCAATTTCATCTTCAAAAGTATATACAATCATCGTAGGATATCTCAATGATACCTCTTGCTAGCCTCTGCACCTACAATAATATTAGAATACAAAATGGGGGGAAAAAAGAAAAGAAAGTGTGCGAGTTAGTCTACTAAATCATATGATACATGTGATGCTATGCGGTCCATGAAGTGTAAATATGTCATACATATGTATGAATGCCATGCAACTTCAATGCAATACAATACGGCTTCAACTTCAACTTTTGAACTTTAACTTCTAAAAATTTTGGACTAGTGTCTAAATTTTTTTCTTCAAAAATAAGATTCCTTCATGAACCCTCTATAAATCGTTCCCTTTGTGGAACGTTTATAAGCAAATCCCTTACCAGGTTTCCCAACTTTTATGGTAGGGCATCGAACCTTCCCTTTGTTTTCTTCTAAAAACTTCGTGAATGTGACACTTGTCCGGAAAAGAAATGGAAAATGACTCAACACTATCCATGAATAATATGCAAATTTTCTTCAAGAACAAATCATGTTCAAAACTTCAAATGTAACTTTAACTTCATAAATTTCTTAAAACAACTTTATAACTTCGTAAAGCTTTGTTATTCACTAATAAGGGTGAGCATTGCTCCTTCGTAAATACTTCAATTTTCTTCCTTTCACTTCTTTTGAGAATTTCATTTTCAAAACTTCAAATTATTCAAGAAATCAATTTCAACTTTGCTTTTGTCAAAAATGCCACTTTGCTTCAAGATAAATATAATGCTACTTCCATGAATTAATGATAACACATACGTCAAATAATTCATTCAACTGCAATTTATACTTCAAGCTTCGTATAATCAACTTCAAGCAACTAATCATATATCTTTAATTTATTTCATATACCATACTTCATACTTCATAAATGAACTTCAAGCAATAACAATTCATCTCCAATTAACTCCACAATATCAAATCCTAACTTCATAAAAATTACACATAAGGTACACATATAAACTTATGCGTATATTATTATTCTATAAACTACTTGTACATACAACCACTTTAATTTACTTATAGGAGTAAGTCTTCAAAACGCCTCAAATTCTTCTTCTTCTTCTTCTTCCCCCCTTGATTTGATCTATCAACCAAGCTCGAATCAACTCAAACTTGCAATTAAAGGTGGTCTACTTAACCCAAAGATAAAGAAAATCAACTTTAATTTATCATACCAATTAGGCACGAAAATCAAGGATTTATGAACTATCAATGCAAAGTTTGTGACTTACTTCAAAATGATCTTTATGCTTTGAGGATCAAGAATATACCCTTAGATTATGGATTTGATCACAGGAGCTAGACGGATCAAGCTTCTAAAGGTTGGGATTTTTGTGGCTTTCTCTTCCCCTCTCTCTTTTGACTTTTGTCTATGTAAAAATAATAAACACTACTACATAAGGGCTACTGCTTCTATCCTAATATTACCATTTGAACATCATATGTACTGTTCGAAAGGCATTGCCATTTAAATAGTAGAAGACACCGTTAGAATGGCAGTTGGCCACTGCCTAAGCCAACTTCAAACTTAATTTTTCAACTTCAAATTCCATTCTACTCATACCAATAACTCGAAATACATATCCTAAGGTTATTATAAAGTACTTCCTTGGAATTTCTGGGAAGTTACAAGGTTACCGAAACTCATTCTCGTGTTCCGCCACGTGCTCAACCGAAAGTGGAAGCAAACTTTGTTCCGCAATCGGGTGGTGGCAATGTTGGAGGACTTTACTTGAAGTCTTCTAACATGCTTTGTATGATGGAAGAAGTGTTCTAGAACTTGGCAAGGAGCAAATGTATGGAGAGTGGGTCGAGTAGAGAGACATGAATCTCAGTAGCTCGGATACATTTTAGGAGAATGGATCCTCCAATTTTCAAGGGTGACGAGGAGGCTATGTTGGCAAAGCATTGGTTAATAGAAGTGGAGCAAATTTTTAAGTCTCTCTATATGAAAAATGATGATTTGAGGATGGTTAAGGTGCCATTTTATTTATAAGGGGAAGCAACCGAGTGGTGGAAAGGCCATAAGGAAGTGTATGTCCAAGGTAGTATGATGTATGAGGCATTTTGAAGGGTGTTCCTCAAGAAGTTCTTTCCCAATACACTTCGAGAGAGAAAGAGGATTGTGTTTTCTAATCTAGTTTAAAAGAACTCATAGGTGCAACAGTATTAGAGGGAGTTAACTAGTCTTTCTCGCTATGCGCTGGAGCTTGTTTATATGGAGAACGTATATATGTGTAGGTTTGAGAGTGGTCTTCGCCATGATATCAAGATGGTGGTGGTTTCAAGGCTCCATGTCTCATATAAGAACTATGTTAGTGTGGCAATGAAGGTGGAAAAGAGTTTCATTAAGAGGCAACATATTTTTTATGCTCGTTCTTCTGGTCTTTGGGCCAATCTTGTTGTCCTAAATCTATTTAGGATACGGGGGTTGCTATGGGAAGTCGCGGTGGTGGTGGAGGTAGTGCTAGTATTGGTGGTGGGGGTAGTTCAAGCTTTGGTAGAGGTGGTAGTTGGAAGATATCCCGTGAGACTTTTCATTCTCCTTCCCTCAGTGGGCGATTTTAGCCTGCCTATTCTATTTCTTACAGCCTGACTTGTTTTTGTTGTGGCTAGCAGGATCACATATCTCGTGATTGTACTAGGCCTATTGTATGTCACCTCTGTGGTGCAGATGAACATACACAGTCTAGGTGTCCGATGGTGGTGTGTAGGAGGTATGGTGGTAGGGAGCATATGTAGCTTTGGTGTCCTGAGGGTTTTACAACTCTGAGCAGCTCTCGTGGACCTGCTCCCTTTTTTGTTCTTTCTTCTGGTTCGAGAATGATGTATGTTCCTCTACCTTCTTTTTCTTTTGCTCAGGGTGCGGGACCACCTCATGGATAGTCAGGTGGTAGTGGTGGTGCTAGTGGTGGATTCAAGTAGTGCCAGACTTCTTAGGCTTGTGCTTACGCTATATCGCAGGCACCAGATGTGGCAAAGTCTTCAGTAGTACGAGGTATACTACCTTTTCTTTCTACTTGGGCACAAGTATTATTATAGTTTTCTATTAAGGAGTTGAGTACTCCTATTTATATTTATACTATAGGAAAACATATTTCATATTGGTAGTGTGTATCAGAGGTGTGAGATTGTGATTGCTGATCATATCTTTATATATGATTTTTTTGTATTTAAAATGCTAGGGGTTGATATCATTATTGGTATTGATTGGTTGTCACACTTTCATACCATTATTGATTGTAAGTAGAGGCGGGTTTCAATGAAAACCGCTTCGGATGTGGATATATGTTGTCAAGGAGAGCGATTATTTTATCTTCCTAATACTTGTAAGGCTCAGTCTAGTCTAGCATGTATGTTAGCTAGCCTTTCTATCTTGGATGAGGTGATGTCGAGATTGGAATATTTTCCTATGGTTTGTGAAGTGCTAGATGTGTTCCCCGATGATCTTAGTGGGCTTTCCTCCCGAAAGGGAAGTAAAGTTTGCTATTGACTTGGTGCCGAGGACAAAACTAATTTCTATGGTTCCATATCAGTTAGCTCCAGCTAAATTAGAAGAGTTGAAGATACAAATCGATGGTCTTAAGTTGAAGGGCTTCATTCAGCTAAGTACATCCTTATGAAGTGCTCCTACCTTGTTTGTGCCAAAGAAAAATGACACAATGTAGATGTGTATCAATTAGTAGAAACTGAACCTGGTGATGGTGAAGAATAAGTATCATCTGCCTCAGATTGATGAATTGTTTGATTAGTTACGAGTTTCAAAATTTTTCTCAAAAATTGATCTGCATTTTGGGTATCATTAGTTTCATATTCAGAAAGAAGATATACCGAAGAAAGCTTTTTGAACTCGTTATGGGAACTACGAGTTCTCATAATACCATTTGGTCTTACTAATGTCCAGGGGGCTTTCATGGATTTGATGAACTGTGTTTTTTAGTCGTATCTTGTTCGCTTCATTGTTATGTTCATCGATGATATACTTGTTCATTTGCCTATAGAAAAGTCATGCTAAGTCTCGAAATGTGAAATTTGATTATGTGAGGTTTGTTTTCTTGGACATATTGTGTCGGAAAGTAGTGTGGCAGTAGATCCTTCTAAAGTAAAAGCCGTTACCAAATTGGAATGATCTAAATCCGTATTTGAAATCCATAATTTCTTAGGTCTTGCGGGGTATCATCAATTTATTTGATATTTTTCACGTCTAGCGGCCCAAAAGACAAGACTAACTCCTGAGGGTGTGAAGTTTGAATGGAACTCTTAGTATGAGGAATCCTTCCTTTGACTCATAGATTTTTTTATTTCAGCTCCAATTCTTGTTATTTGGAAGATAGGTAATTGTTATACTATGCATTATGACACAATAAAGGAGGGGTTAGGTTGCATGTTGATGCAACTTGGGAAGACGGTGGCTTATACATCGAGACAGTTAAAGGTTCATGAGAAGAACCTCCGTCACATGACTTAGAACTTGGTGCCATTGTATTTTCTTTGAAGTGTTGGTGACACTATCTATACGGTGAAAATTTCAAGGTCTATTCTAACCATAAATCTCTCAAGTATGTGTTTATGCAATGTGATCTTAACATGCTTCAGTGGAGGTGGATGGAGTATTTGATCAATAAAACTTTGATCTCAAGTATCATCTTAGAAAAGCAAATGAGGTGGCGGATGCATTGAGTTGTAAGACTCAATGTTCTCTTGCTTTTCTTGTAGTGGACAACTAGGAGATGATGTGCATTCTGAATGAGTTTGGCTTGGAGGGTATGAAGGTGGAGAGAGGAGCAACATTGTTTACAATCGAACTCGGACAAAATTTGATTCCTTGCATGATTAAGGATCAATGTATTGATAATGAGTCTACTTCCTACCGTGTGAGAGTTCTAGTGGTCATGGTCTTGAACAATGGACTATTTCTGACGATGGCGGATTTCATGTCCAAAGTTGTTTGTTTGTGTCTATTTCTAATTAGGATAAAGTTTTTCATGATTGTAAATCTCATTACTCTCATTTAGCAGTTCATTGGGGTGACACGAAGATGTTTCATGACTTTGCTCATCATTATTGGTGGCCTAGTATGAAGAAAGATGTGGCGGAGTTTGTGTTTTGTTGACTTACGTGTCAGCAAGTTAAAGCCAAACATAAACATCTTGGTGGTTTGCTTCCTCCATTGCCCCTTCCCAAGTGAAAGTGGGAATGGATTATGATGGACTTTATGGTAGGGCATCGATATCGAGATGGGGTTGCAATGCTATTTGGGTGGTTGTGGATCGTTTGATGAAACCTACCCATTTCTTTCCAATTCGTACTATCGACTCAGCTAGAAACTTTGTCGGGAGTATGGTGATGGGGCTCTTATATCCATAATATTTGATAGTAATCCTCATTTTATTCTGCATTTCTGGTTGAGTCTCTAAGCTGGTTTAGGGACAACTCTTGCGATAAGTATGCCATTTCATCCTTAGATGGATAGCCAGTAGGAGTGGATGATTCAAACTTTGGAGGAAATACTTCGGGCTTGTGTTCTTGATTTTTGAGGTAGTTGGGAAGAGCACATGAACTTGATAGAGTTTGCGTACAATAACAATTACCATTAGAGTATCAAAATGGCTCTATTCGAAGCATTGTATGGACCTCCGTGTCGTTCTATGATTTATTGGGTGGAATTCAGTAATGGTTCATTACTTGGACTAGAATTGATACAAGAGACGACTCAAAATGTTCAGTTAATTAGACATTGGTTGGACATGATACAAAGTCATTTCAAGAGCTATGCAAATGTGCGGAGACATCCGTTGTCATTTGAAATGGCCAAACATGTGGTTTTAAAAGTGTTTCTGAAGCAGGGGGTCATACAATTTGGCAAGAAAGAAAAACTATCACTGAAATATATAGATCTTTTCTTGATTTTTGAAGTGGTTGGTGAAGTGGCATATCGTCTTGTATTGCCTCTACAACTTTTGAGTGTTTATTACATCTTCCATCTATCTATGTTGCTGAAGTATATTCTGGATCTGTTGCATGTGATTGACTTCAATGACTTGTATGTCGAAGATGATGTTTTGTACGAGGTATTACCGATTCAGAGATTAGATGCAAAGGACAAAATGTTAAGGCATAGATTGATTGCCTAATGAAAGTATTGTGGAAGAGTGGATCGTCAAAAGAGATGACGTGGGAGCATGGAAGTGGAGATGCAGGTGAAGTTTCCGGAGCTCTTTGTGAATTCCAATATGCATTTTGTTTGTGTAGTATGTGTGAATTTCGGGGAAGAAATTTCCTAACGTAGGGAGGATATAATGTCCCAAAAATTCTTAGATATTTTTTTGTTTTATATGAAGATATTATATGTTTCATTGAGAAATTGATGTGGCATAATATGTGGAGTATGTATGGAGTCTGTATGCGGCGTTAGTGGGAAGTATTAGTATGTTAATATGTTGTTTGTTATGCATTATAAAATGCATAAGTATGGATTATGCATATATATTGCATTTGCACATTCTAGCGGGGCATTTTAGTGGATAGTATGTTGCATATGTGTATGTTGTATGTATAAAGTAAAGGTTAAAAGTTAATATTTATAGGCTGGAAATAGAGTGTCCAACGGTTTGTCCGTCATCGAACTAGTCAACAGAAATAAGGTTTATGAGAATGTGATTTTAGCCTAGAATTTGAAAATTTTGTTAGATTAATGGGTGTCCTATGGCGGCCTGCCGGAGGATAGAGGTCGAATAACCAACTCGGACATGACGGACAACTCAGAGTGGGAAATGTAATTCATGAGCTTAAGTCTTGTCTTCTTT
>MKEJ01064013.1:0-10434 GCA_001753735.1 Embelia ribes
CACATGACGAAGTACGGAATGACCATTGATCGACAAAACTCATCCGAGGTCACCTCACCATAAAGCTGTGCCAAGCAGCAGCAGCAACAATGGAGGATCGGATATCAATCTCTTTCCCATTACAGGACAAAAAACTGAATGGGAACAACTATCTCCAATGGTCGCAGTCCGTCATGATGTTCATCTGCGGAAAAGGTAAAGACGACTACATCACTGGAGCAATAACCAAGCCACACATGGAGGATCCAACCTTCTAATCATGGAAATCAGAGAATAATATGGTCGTGTCTTGGTTGATAAATTCTATGACCACTGAAATAGGAGAAAATTTTCTCCTCTATAGATCTGCCAAAGAAATATGGGAGGCAGTTAAAGACACATTCTCTAGTAGTGATAATACATCCGAATTATTTGGTGTAGAAAGTATCCTAGACAATTTTCGACAAGGAGAGTCTTCGGTTACTCAATATTTCAATGCTCGTGTTCGTAATTGGCAACAACTCGATTTATTTGAAGAATACAATTGGAAGTGCCTGGAAGATGGAAAACTGTACAAGGCTATTGTTGAAAAGAGAAGGGTGTTCAAGTTTCTACTTGGAGTCAATAAAGACCTAGACGAGGTTCGAGGAAGAGTGTTGAGTACTAAGCCTTTACCTAGCATCCGGGAAGCCTTCTCAGAGGTTTGCAGGGAAGAGAGCAGGAAAAAAGTGATGATGGGACCTCAAACAACTACTCCGGCCATGGAAGGATCAACCATGGAAGGGTCATTTCTTGCAGCCCATGGTCTCCAACACCCATCCAATAACCCTTGGCAAAAATGAGGAAGGCCTTGGTGTGATCACTGTTGAAAAACCAGGCCATACAAAGGAGACCTACTGGAAGATTCATGGTAAACCTACGGATTAGAAGCCATCACGTGCACTTCGGGACAAAGAAAGTCGTGGTAATCTCGTGTCTGTAGACGGAAAATCTGCTACATCTGAACCAAGCCTTCTTGGCGAAGAATAGATAAGTTTCCTTCAAAAGATGTTTGGCCAGTTATCCACCAACACCACCAACACATCTATGATTGGAACAGGGTCTATTGCACAAAAAGGTACTTGTTTGAAAGCTCTAAAAGCGAAAACTGAAATTTCAAACACATGGATTGTTGATTCAGGAGCATTGGACCATATGACTGAGAATGCTCAAATATTTGACACTTACAATCCATGTAGTGAAAATCTCACAGTAAGAATAGCAGATAGAACCCACTCAAAGGTTGCGGGTACAGGTTCTGTCATAATATCTAAGAACCTGACTCTTCAATCTGTTTTATTGGTGGTGCCAAACTTGGAGTATTAACTTATTGTCTGCTAGTAAACTCACAAGAGATCTAGGTTGTATTACTAAATTTTCTCAAAATTCTTGTGAATTTCAGGCCTTGGATTCGGAGAGGACGATTGGCAGTGCTAAGCTTTGTTCAGGCCTCTATCTTCTCAGGGTGGACTCCGAAAGACAAACTCAAAAACCAAATTGTGTTACAAAATCCTCCTTTTCAATTGTTAGCTCAAATAAAGATAATGCAATCATGTTGTGGCACTATCGTTTAGGTCATCCAAATTTTTTGTACTTAGAAAAACTTTTTCCTTCATTATTTACTAATAAAAGTGCAAAGAATTTTCAGTGTGAAATTTGTCAACTTTCAAAACACACTCGAAGCTCATATCCAGTCCAGCCTTACAGGGAGTCTCGCCCATTTGGCCTAATCCATAGTGACGTGTGAGGACCATTGAGAATCAAAAACATTACTGGAGCTCGATGGATCATAACATTTGTTGACAACCATACAAGAGCTACTTGGATATTCCTCATGAAGGAAAAATCCGAAGCAGGTCAGATCTTTGAAAATTTCAGTAAGATGGTTCAAAATCAATTCCAAACCAAAATCAAAGTGCTAAGAACTGACAATGGAAAAGAATATTTTCATTCGGTTCTTGGTAATTACCTACTAAATCATGGAATTGTACATCAAAGTTCTTGCACCTATACTCCTCAACAAAATGGAGTAGCGGAAAGAAAAAACAGACGTATATTAGAAGTAGCAAGGTCAAATATGTTTACCTCACACGTCCCTAAACATTTCTGGGGAGAAGCAGTTCTTGCTGCAGCTTATTTAATTAATAGGATGCCATCTCGTGTCCTAAATTTTCAAACACCTTGTGAAGTCCTCCTAAAGAGCTACCCAAATTCTAGAGTCATTTATTCCATACCCTTCAAAGTATTTGGTTGCACTGTGTTTACTAAAATTCATCAACACCGTAGCAAACTAGATCCTAGAGCAATCAAATGCATATTCTTAGGATACTCTCCACACCAAAAAGGCTATAAGTGCTACTCACCTGCTACACACAAATTCTATAATTCAATGGATGTCACTTTTTTTTAGAATGAACGCTTCTACCCCAAAGATGCCATTAGGGGGGAGAACATATCATCATGTCAACTTTAGGAACCAGAACTTAATTTTCTTGTTCATCCTGAGTCTGCTTGACTTTATCCCATTCGTAACATCGAACCAATTGTCCAAATCACTAAACCCAATTCCGTTGTTGTCGATGAAAGTCGTGTCAATGTTGGGGCTTCAAGCCCTATGCTTGGATCACCTCCTGTTCAATCTGGCATGAAAGAGTTTCGTGTCTATTCACGGAGAAACAAAACCAGAGAAGATCCAGAGCCAAGAGCACCTGGGCATAACCGAGAATCTGATCTTAGTCCAGTGCCTCATGAAAACTCACAAGGTAATACTTCCAACAATGTAAACCAACTTGATTAGCAGCCCATAGCACTAAGGAAAGGCGTACGAACATGTACTAAGCATCCGATTTACAACTTCGTCTCATATCAAGGGTTATCCCCAGGCTTCCGAGCATTTGTTATAAGTACAGATTCCTAATAATGTTCATGAAGCTATCCGTGTGCCGGAATGGAAGGCTGCCATCTTGGAAGAAGTACGAGCATTGGAAAAGAACAGAACCTGGGAGATAACCAATTTGCCATCCGGAAAGCATGCAGTAGGGTGCAAGTGGATGTCTAGTGGCAAAGGGATTCACCCAATCTTACGGTATTGATTACCAAGAAACATTTGCTCCTGTAGCCAAGCTCAACACCATCCGAATCCTTTTATCACTAGCTGCCAATCTTGATTGGCCTCTTCGCCAATTAGACGTCAAGAATGCTTTCCTCAATGGTGATCTTAAGGAAGAAGTTTATATGAATATTCCACCAGGACTAGAAAGACCGTCAAATATTAACAAGGTTTGTAAACTAAAAAAATCCTTGTATGGTCTGAAGCAATCTCCGAGGGCGTGGTTTGATCGATTCACCAAAACAATACGAAAATATGGATATAATCAATGCCAATCAGATCATACACTATTTGTCAAGCATGCATCAGAAGGAAGAATAGCGATTGAAGAACTTCAAGATTTTTCTGGCTCATCAGTTTGAGATCAAAGATTAGGGAAACCTTAAATAATTCCTAGGTATGGAAATTGTCAGATCAAGAAAAGGAATCCCAATGTCTCAGAGAAAATATGTCTTCGATCTACTGAAAGAAACTAGTATGCTTGGTTGTAAACCGACATTCCGATCGACTCAACGATCAAACTTGGAGATAATACACATAGGTCTCTTGTTGACAAGAATAGTTTTCAGCGACTTGTTAGTAAACTTATATACTTGTCTCACACTAGACCAGATATTGGTTTTTCAGTTAGTATGGTCTCTCAATTTATGAACAACCCAACCGAAGACCATATGGAAGCAGTAAGTCGTATTTTGAGATACCTCAAGATGACTCATAGTAGAGGACTTTATTTCAAGAAGAATACATGTAGAAGAATTGAGTTATTCACTGACGCAGATTGGGCAGGATCAATTACTGATAGAAGATCTACCTCTGGATATTGCACATTTGTATGGGGAAATCTAGTCACTTGGCGAAGCAAGAAACAAGGAGTTGTTGAAATCTCTGATTGATTGTGGAAATCACAAATTAATTAGATTAATATTTTAATCTATTGTTGATTTAGTGAATCCTAGAATAAGAAAAATAGTTATCACAATCCCTTGATATAAGGGATTGGATCTGTACTTCCTTTGTGTATATATAGTTGTGTAACCATCTTATTGTAAATAAGAAGAAATCATTCATATTTTCTTCATAAAGTTACGCAGGATAAAGTGTTGCCACACAACATAAACTCTTAGTTGTAGATATTTGTATACAAAGCTGGCAAAAGAGAGGGCGTCGAGTTCAAAACCTGAGGATTAAGTGGCGGAAAATGAAGGATATAGAAATGGTCACTTTAAAAAACAAGTTAAAGAAACTGATTGGGAGGGCGAAATGGATACAAATGCAATGTGGGGAAAGATGCCACAATGTGTGAAGATGGTAGCTAATGAGACACTTGGGGAATCTAAAGAACGTCTCATGGAAAGGAATATTGATGGTGGACGAAAAGGTGAAAATAGTGATTAAAGCAAAAGGAGAGTTACAAAGAGCTCAAAAAGTGCAGGGATAATCGAGCTTAAGAGAGATAGAGAAGGAAGAAAAAAAGCCATCCGGGATACAGAATCTAAAGTTCAAGATAAGTTGTATATACAATATTATATATAAAAGAGAAAGAAAATGAGTTGCACAGAATTGGGAGATTGAAGGACAAGAAGAATAAAGATTTAAATGGTGCGAGGTGCATAAAGAGTGAGAATAACAAGGTTTTTTTTAAAGATTAGGAGATCAAACAATGATAGAGAGATTATTTTGACACTCTTTAATGGTAATCAGGTGAGTAATCTAGGTGATATTATTGTTTCTTCGAAGTAGTTAACCGCAACTTTATGTAAAGGATTAGAAATTGCGAAATTAAAGACATTTTAAAGAAAATAAAGATGAAAAAAGCAGTCAGATCAGGACATCCCTATTGAGGTTTGAAAAGTTCTAGATGATGTGGGTATAAAATGGTTAACAAGGGCGATATACAAAACTATTCAAATTATAGTGGAATAGAACTCATGGGTCACACTGTTAAGCTCCGGGAGAGTAATTGAGTATTGGTTAAAAATAGAATACTAGGGTTTCGGAAATTCAGTTCAAATTTATGCTATGGAAATCAACTATAGAAGTAATTCATTTACTGCGACAAATGATGGAGAGATATAGAGCGGAGAAGAAAGACCTATATGTGGTTTTTATTGATTTGTAGAAGGCTTATGATAGAGTTCCGAGAGAAATACTTTGGTGGATTTTGACAAAGTAATTAGTTCCTCTTAAATGTATAAATATTATCAAGAATATATATGAGAGTGCAGTTACCAAAGTCAAAACATGTGGTAGCTTGTCATCCAACTTTCCTATTACAACATGATTGTATCAAGGCTCAACATTAAGCCCTTTCTTATTTGCAATAGTAATGACCGAGCTGACAAGACAAATCCATGTGCATATTATTTGTTGATGATATAATTTTGGTTAATAGGATTACATTGGGTATTAATGATAAACTGAAATTATGGAGACATATTTTAGATTCTAGTAGTTTTATGCTCAATAAGTCAAAAACTGAATATATAGAGTATTGTTTCAGTAGATGACATATGATGGACTCGATTGTGGTTAGTTTAGGTAAGAAGATGGTATCAAAGACTAATCATTTTTGATATCTAGGATTAGTTTTACAAAGTAATAGTGGGATAGAAAGAGATGTAACCACAAGGCCTAAGAAGGATGGATGAAGTGTAGAAGTGTATTCGGAGTTTTATGTGATCGCAATATGCCTTCACAATTAAAAGGAAAAATTTATAAGATCACAGTATGACCAACTTTATTGTATGGAAGTAAGTGATGAGTTGCTACAAAATAAGATGAATACAATATAAGTGTAATAGAGATGGATGTGTGGAAAAACTCGGAAATTTAAAATTAGAAATGAAGATATTCGTGCTAGGTTAAGGATGACACTAATTGAATAAAAATGAGAGAGAGCCATTTAAGATGGTTTAAACATATAAGAAGTAGATTTATGGGTGCACTGGTTAGAAAATGTGAGAGTATTGGAGTGAGAACAAAAATGAAAGGCAGAGGTTGACCTCTAATTACAAAAAAACATGCATATTATAATGTTGGATTAACAAATGGCTTTCCATCGGAATGAGTAACATAAAAAAATTCACGTTAACGACTCGGCGTGATTTTTTATTTTGTTTCATTTAAGCTACCCTAATTTATTAAGATATTTAAGATTTGAATGATAATGATGATGATGACTGAATGATGCCATGTGGAAGGAAAACACCAATAAAAGTACTTCAAAATGACAAAATTACTATTGCCACAAAAGTTCGAGCTAGTAGTAGGGGTAATTTTTTATTATTTATATTATTATCCAACACTCCATTTCACATGTGGCCCAAACTCAAAATTTTTAGAGAGATTCAACACGTGCAATTTATTTTTGATTTTTTTTTCTTCCTTGTTGATGTTATTCTTTTTAGAGGAGTCTCATTATAGAGAATCAAGCCTTGAGCTTCTTAATTTATTTCTGCGCTCCGATGCCCTATTAAGTTATGGTTTAAAACCAAACCGATAATGGATCCGAACCAAAAGGAATCCAAAAATCGATTCTGGTCAATTTTTTATTATGATAGATCTATAATGGTTATAGGTTACAACCGTACCTATAAGAAAATTTCAATATCCAATCTCTCATACATATCCATTTTTATTAATAATAATTTTTAAAAATAACTGGTAAAAAAAATCACTTCACAACAACCTGCAAATGTTAACCATAAAAGATTGAGTACTCGAAACTACAATTCAATTTTACTTAATTAAAATTCGTACCAGCTAAAAGTAGAATAAGAATTAAGAAAAATTACAAAAAGTTAATTAGACTACCTCAAAACTTGTAATATTTTCCAACAGACCAAGAATGGTCATCGTCTGCTTTCTTAATTTGTTAGATGCCAGTTGGACTCGTTGCAACCACTGGATTAGTAGGAATCATACATTGGCAAATCCAATCAAGTGGTAAAAAAAAAAAAAAAATAAAATTAAAAAATTCATTATAATATATAATTTATGTCATAACATTCCTAAGAATATATCATCTCTTAATTTCCAGGTACTTTTTCTGAAGTTTAAAACATAAAAATACATAAAAAAATGTAAATTATACATATATCATATGAGATTTGTACAAAAATATGAGTATTCTTAGTCAAGTTCCCCTCAATTCGGAAAATAAAAATTATTTTATTACATGTACATACAGATAATAAATGGCAAAAATTTGTGAATTTGCTAGCTACGGTAAAAACCTTTATATGATTAAAACAATAAACTATTTGAGCCTTGAAACCAATCCCTTAAACTAAAAATACTTGCCCAAAAAACCTATTATCACACAATCAAAATGGATAAACACAGTTATAGCCATCACCAGAAACCAAACCCTATCAATCTCAGAGCAAAAGAGCAAGCCAAATTACCCAAAAAAAAAAACAAAAAAAACTCAGTTAAATATATACGTATGCATACATATGTATACTTGTGTGTGTATATACATGGTATTAAAATTTGTGTATTCATACAGTTGGAGGGGAATAACCGTGAAGCATGAAAAGTTGGCCAAAATTAGAGGAAGGGCAAGAAAATTGAAAATAAACTTATGAGTAATTAGGAGTTTATTGACTAATACTATTGTTAAGTAGCTAATACATATAATTATCGCTATGCACTAAAAATTTCAGTTGAAAATGAAGGACCATATAGTGTTATTCAACCTAATTGTGTATGATATTAATTTTTTTACCTTTTCATTTTGATATTGTATATTTAGATTGAATTATATGGGTGCACCGAATATCAATTTATGGGATAGTGAGACACTATTTTGGCCCCTTTTACCCCATATCAAACCCGTTGTTATATAAAATTTGATTCTCAAAATTGTTTTTAAAAATTAATTCTAAAATTGGATATAAATATAATATTTGGTAAATATATTTCAAATATTGATTTGATAAGCAGTATGATATTAAGCAAAGTGAGATTTTTTGGTGTAAAAAGATAAAAATAGATACGTATGAAATATTCGGTAATCAGTGATAGAAAAAACAAAAGCATCTTTCGTAACTCTCCCATTGAACTTGTGTTTAAAAGCACCCTTAAAATAAAAATAGCATACACTATAAAATTTAACAAACAAACCTTGCTTGAATTTCCAAGATAAATGGTAAAAGAGTGATGTTTTAAGATTCACTCTTATATTTGAAAACTCAGCTCCTACTTTTTAAAGGTTACTTTTAGAAATATGATCAGGAGTGGTTTAAAAAGATATTTCTATTTTTTGTTTCATTAAATACTTAATTTTTCATATATATATACTTTTAGCTTTCTACAATAAAATATGTTGCCTTGTCTGTCATCATACTACTTATCATCATTCTCTTATCCCCATTAAAAGCCTCCTTCCTGTTCACTATCCATATAGTGGCACATAAATGAAGAGGTAACGAAGCATGCACACGTGAAGGTATCTATATTAACAACAAAACAACAAGATAAAGTAGCAATTAGGAAAATTTCTCTTCGTCTCAACGAGTAGCAGAATCATATATCAAAGCCGAAAGTTCATTCCTCTTACTCGGATGAAAGTGACTACAGAGGTTTACATCATCCGCCTCCTTGTCAACCACGTCATCTCCACGAGCAATAATTCCATTCGCTATTTTACTCGCAGTACCAAACTTTCATGCTACTCGTGGCTTTTTTTGCAGGGTTTGAACTCGTTGTACAACTATAAAAATACTTGCGGATATGTACTTTCTCTCTTTCACCAATAACAAATGTACGAATTTTCTACTTAGAATTTCTCAAGCTACAATGGAATCTGTGCATCAAGTTTCTAAATTAAAATTTAGAAATTCCTTCCATGGCATTAAGTGAGTAACTGCAAGTACCAAGATGCACTAATAAAATTATTTTTGTACCAACCAAGATCAGTATATAATTAGTCAAAGGCAAAGAAACATTCATATGCTGCATTAATAAAATTATTCACAACTTCAAAAAGTATGAAGATATGGGAACAAAATCATTTGAATAGTGCCATATCCACCAAAAAATTGTTGTAAATAAAAATTGCTTTCAGACCTTAGAATTAAATTCATATAAATGGCAATGTATATGTTTTGGTAACTCCATCGTGCTAGAATAAATGATATATGGGTATCTATTGTAATTTTCATATTTATAAACGGACTTATGTTATGAATCCAAACTTAGTGCAATTAAAATTTTTTATACCGATCATCGATACATGCTGCATATAAACTTTATCAGGTGCCATAATTTTAGAAATTTATACCTCTGCACGAAATACCTGATGCAACTAAAAGTATTAACAAATAATTTGTCAAATATACCGTCACATTTGCAGCGGAAAAAAATAAAATGAACTAATACATTTTGTAAGTTACTAGCGTATGACACCAGCGATGTTAGTCAAATTGATAATCGTCGATCATTTTATATAAAGAATACATAAACACTTGACTAGCCTCGAGTCGCTCAATCACTAACCCTTTAACAATGGATAATCTATAAGTACCGTTGTAAGTAATTACACAAGCATCGATATGTCTCAACTCTGAATAGTAAAAAAAAGTTGCATGGCACAAACGAGTTGAATATGATATTTTGTGCAAAAGAATGTTTCAAAATTTTTGCATAATATATAATTTATGTTATAAAACTCTAATCATTATATTACTTTTTACTTTAAAATATTTTTTTCTGAAATTTATCACGCAAAATTACCAAAAAGACATAAGTTAAACATGTTTTATGCGCAATTTGACAAAATATGAATATTTACGTCGTTTTTTTTTTCCATACGGATACTAAACAACAACAATTCAACTATTTATTAATTATTAGGATAAAAAAATTTATTTCTATATGGCATTTTCCAGTAATTACAAAAATGGCACTAGAGTTGCCTTTTACAGGGGCAGTAGCTTGATCTGAACTTGGAGAGAAAGTACTACCACCAGAGAGAGAGAGAGAGAGAGAGAGAGATGGCGGACAGCCCGAAGCGAGTAACGGCGGAGCTCCGCCACTCGACCTCCATGAGCATCCGCACCGCCGCTTCCTCTCCGATGAAGCCGGATTCCTCCGCCACCGCCTCCCCCTTCGCTCCGCCGGAGTACTCGTCCGACGACGACGACGGAGGCGGCCGCCATCACCACCGCGTGCGCTCGATCCTCTCCAAATTCGACTACACCTCCAAGATCTCGATCGCTCTCATCTCTCTAGTTGCGTTTTTTGGATTGTTTGCTGTTTTCTCCGTCGTTAATCGACTGGTCTGCAATTCTCTCTCTCTCTCT
>MKEJ01064014.1:0-11217 GCA_001753735.1 Embelia ribes
TGGTTGCGCATGACACGTTAGACCCGTCCTTATCCAATTCTAAGATTGGATTAGGGTCCAAGATCTTGACTCAAGTTATATTTTCAAAACTCCTCGTACATATCAATCTTTATTTTATCTTTTTACAATAGAAAAGCAATACTACGCAAACATAAATTTTTAGAATTTATTTACTAAATATACTAGAATTGTACTTGCTTTTATAATAAAAAAAATTTATCAAAATTTAAAAACAACTTTAAGAAACACATAGTGAAAATCACTAGCATTCATCCAGGTTTGTTTGGTTTCAATTTTTAAGCAAATAAACTAATTCTTTTCTATGTTCGTCCAACTTGAAACCTCCAACTTATTTAGACCAAAACAAAAAATAAGTTGAGCTTAAAAACTGCGCTTAAAAGCTGAACAGCCAAACATTATCTAATTTTTAAGCAAATAAGATAAAAAATTGTAACTTGCTACTACCAAAGAAACACTGTCATCGTAAAAAGGCCAAATATAGGATAGATCCCAATGGGGAAAACTTGATACAGATACAACCTCAAATGTTTCTGCTCACTGATAATATCAATCAACTATTAGAAACACAAGCAAGAAAAGATACAAGATATCAACTATTCGGTATCAAGATATCGACTACAGAATTTGTCATCCATCTCCGAAAACCGTAAAACAAATAATCAGAATATAGCGTACAAAACACATACCGTTAACATTACAGATCAAAAGCAATTAACTGAAAATAGATCCCAATGGCAAGCACTCGATATAAATACAAGTAATCTTTACATGAGACCAAAAAGAAAAGGTTATACCCAAAATGATCACACCAAGCTTCTTTTATGTCAACCACTTTATCGAGTTATATACACCGGTGGCGTCAGAAAATTTGCCTATTCTAACCACAATTAGTACATAACTTCCCAAAGCTACGAGATTAGTGTTGTATAGCAACATATGAAGAAAACAACACAGCTGGTAAGCCATCATCAGAAATAAAGCACCGCAACGATTCCATTTTAGTACACGGTAACACAATCTATGGGCCCAAAGGTACTCCTTCCAAGTTTTGAGGGTATTGATTAGAAGAATGGTTGAGGGCAGGAGTCGAAAATTCATGTATTACATGGTTTTCTCCAGAAACGTACGAACCACCATTTACAACACCATAGAATGTTGACATAGGAGACATTTGAACAACGTTAAAAATTGACCTGGCCCTGTTGGCTTGGAATTGCATGGACCCTGGATCTACCTGCTGCCCTTCATTGGATCTGTTTTCAGAAAAAGAGCTAATTCCAACCCCAAGATCAAGGCTAATTGAGTCATTCCCATCTAGTCTCACTCTCGACGATGGGAAAATACTTGCAGGTCCGGCTCCAGGTCCAGGTCCAGGTCCAGAGGTGTCATGGCTGCTATTCCTAGCAGTGGGCACGTCATGATTGTGTTTTCCCTCGTACGTAGTTATAACGGCTTTGGGATCATGAGATGCCCTTTCCACGTGCTTCCTAACTGGGCATCCCGCATTTGTGCACTTGTAATAACTCCTGCAGCACATGAAGAAAACATATATAGAAGATAATAATAAATGAATTTCACGCTTCAAATAGCAGATTCTAGGAAATCTCCTAATAAAACTAAGTAATAATTGAATTTCACGCTTCAAATCGCAGATTCTAACATGGCATATATACCACGGCATAAACACCAAGGAAAATAACTCAACTTGGCATAATTTTTCAACCGACTTGGACACAAGAATTTGGTGGTGACGGTAGAAAATGTCCTCATGTCCAAGCTCTTTGAAGAGGAAAGCATATATCCCAGTACATTTTCCTACTAACATATCCATCTAATATTATAAATCTCTATGATTCAAATAGGAATCTACAAAATGCTTTTACAAGGGAAAACGTGGTTCTCATATAACTAAGGAATATTCAACTCTTTGGCACTTCTGAATGCCACAACATTAATGATAATCGCTGAGGAAATTTCATGGAATTAACACACAAGTCCACTCTCACAACCTTTCTCTTTCAAGAAAGTGAACCATATGATTGCCTATAACTAAGGCTTAGTTAGGGAATGATGGTGTTTTTTAAAATCAACTTCTTAAAGCTGCTTTTAAAATTCATTCTAAAAGCAGGTATAATCCTAGTGTTTGGTGAATAATTTTAAGAGTTGCTTTGATGAGTAGTGCGTTGTTCGGTATATTGGTGCTTTTATTGGAAAAAGACAAAAGTCGATATGTGTGGAGAATGTAGTATATTTAATTGAAGTTATTTTAGTAATCAATGATAGAAAAAACAAAAGCTTTGAAAACACTTTAAGGCTACTTCTAAAAGTATCCACAGAAGCAGTTTAGTAAAAGCCGGTTTCTTGAAATTTTCCAAACAGCAAACACCTTAAGCTACCAATTCCGAGAAAGAGAAGCAGAAGTAGAAGCAGAAGCAGAAGCAGAAGCAGGTAGTAAGCAACAATACTGGACTGGCCCTTAATGGGAAATGCATGGATTTTAACATGATATCTGAGCCCATGCTACCCAAGTGCTGATGTTGGTTTGACCTTCACCCATTCACATTCACTTGTTGGACCTTCGGATTGAACAAGACACAAGTGAGATGGAGTGTTGGAGTTTGTTATTTGTCCAACACGTTTGTGGAATGTTATAGCTTATCGTTATGATGTGCCCCTCTCCTTTTCCTTATATGTCCTATTAGTGAGAAGTTTGTGAGCTTTTTACACACATGCAATAGCAAATGTTTTTAATTGGGTATAATACAAATAATATATGCATATGTAGCAAAGTGGTTAGTTAAAAGGGCAGATGTTTCAGTTGAATTGACTTGCTTTTCACTATGGTGATTGACACTGGGTTTCGCGTTCCTGCTTGTTTTCTTTTATTAGGCCATTAATTTTGTACCAACACTACCTGTTGTAAAATAGGGTGCATTACATTCAATATATTTAGCATGGTGGTTAGAATGGCGATTGTGGAGCATGTTAATTTGTAGTTACGAGTGGGGACATTTCTTTTGATGATCAATTTTGTGTATTACTGGGTCCGAGGATAAAAAACTGGATCTTGTGTTTAAGTGGATTGAGAAATAGGGCTGTGTTGCTCAATATTCCTATTACTTGTCATTATGGTGATTGACTTCGAGTATATGGTCTTCCTATTCCTGCTCACATTATATTTAATTTCGTATTTAGATTAGTGATAAGTGGAGACAAAGTCTTCGGTTCTGTTTGGTTATAGAGATTTGATATTACTGTGATTTCGTACTGATTGTGAGGGAGACTAAAATTCTTGTGAATAAATCCGTGGAGCGATTTGAGATATTAAAACAATTTCAAATCCATGGTGTCAAGGCTTTTGTGAAATTTTTAAATGTGGATTTCAAATCATGGTATTCATGGACTAAAACCTACAAAATACACTCATTTATCCAAATCCCTGTGAATTTCAAATCGTCAAGTTCCCCAACAGGCCGATTGGATATTTTTGTGACATTTAGCTGGACTACCAATGTTCGTGTTTTCTAAGTAGATTATTCTTATACATGAGTTGTGCACCTAGAGCGTAACATTATACGTGTTGTAATGACTGGCATGCCCCATGGTTGGAAAATCCAGAAGTTGTATGTACTCAGATACTTCCATGGATTCATTGGTGTCTTAAGAATCCAAGGCCTTGTTTACTAACGTTTGTGTTTTTGTGTTTATGTTTATCTGTTGTGGTTTTTCTACCTGTTTATGTTTTGTTTATTTCTTTGTAAAATAAAAACAGAAACATGTTTACCAACTATTTTGTTTATAGAAATTATTTAAAAGAATACTGAAATCAAGTTCACACTTTTCACCGGAGAGGCTGTGGTGGTGACCCCCTATTTACAGCAGAGCGGGTGACTGGAGAAGGGATTGTTAGGGAGTAAAAGGGGAAATTGGGGTTTGAGGAAGAGGAAGGCAAGCCTGGGGGGTGTTTTGATTTGGTAGAGTGGAGATCTGAATTTAGGGACGAGGAAGAAGAGGATAGGGAGTGAGCTGAGGCAAAAGAATAGAACCACGATTGGGATTCATGTGTGTGTTTCATTCCACTATCAGATTTTGATTTGGATGCAGGGTCAATTGTAAGAGAGAAAGAGGTGAGGTCAAGGCTAGTGAGAAGAGAAAGAGACATATCTGTTAAATGATAGAGAGAGAGTTCTGCCCTCTGAGCTTCAACACGCAAGAAGAGAAGAGAAAAAACAAACCAATACCAAAGCAGCTTTTTTGGGTTTATCATTTTGTGTTTATAATTCATTTTTTCCACAACAAATAAACATAAACGCATTTGGTAAATGCGTTTTGGTTTACAGTTTTCAAAATTTTGCAAACATAAACAAAAAAACTGAAAATATAAGCATTAGAAAACAGGGTCTAAATGTCTCATGTATGGGCAGCATTTGCCATAGTAATGCATCTCAGATCCCTATTCATAATGTGATTTCAAATGTATGAAAACTCCCTGCTGTAGCCTCTATGATTTATGGGCATTATGAAAGTGGTATAAAGTTTAAGAAGCTAATGATCTTCTATCATATTTAAGTCTTAGGGTTTGGGGACGTCAAAAGTTAGGTTGCAGTTCCACCCTATATTTTTTTGCATCTCTGCTCTCAACTTTGTTGGTTTTTCCACCCTTGTTGAATTACCCTTGGAAAAATAAACATTTACTTCACTAATTTCTTTAGGATAAATTGTAGCTTGCAAGTCTAGCAGAAGTCCCTGATAATATTCTGGGTGGACTTGACCCTTGAGAAGATTTATAATCAGATGGTTTGGATAAATATTTGTCCATAGCAATATGGATTGAAGAAGCATATGAGATCGAGAGGAAGCTTTAGAGGTGGTTTCTTGCAACTATCGGGAAACTATTTTTCTGAACACGCTTAATTTTGCGAGATCTAGGATAAACACCGAACAACAAAAAGTGGAGATTTATGGACAGTGATATTTAAATGGTCCTTAAACCCATCTTTTTGAAGGCGATCAACACATTGTTAGGCATTCCGTTTCTGCTTCTCTGGGAACAGAAAATGAAGGGAACTGTTTTCCTTAACCTTGTCATCCACAACATTTACGGTGTTGCTTTGCTGACTTCACATTATAATTGTTGCCCCTTCTTCTAGTAGGAAAAACTGTAAAATAGTTAAGCTACGGACCATCATGTTGTTTGATTGATCTAATACTTGGTTAATTCTTTAGGCTTATACAGAACACTCTGTTTTTTCTTTTCTCTTTTTTTTTTTTTTTTTTTTTTTTTTTTTTTTTTTTTTTTTTTTTTTTTTTTTTTTTTTTTTGTTTCAGATAGCATGCAGCCTTTTAATTCATTATCGTTCTGAAATTAACCTGCTTAACGAACAATAAAGAAAGGCCGGATTAGTATTCTGGGTGTATCATTGTTCAGTTACTGTTAAGTGGTCTCTAATTTTGTCTATATCCTATATTTCAGAGGAAGAAATTGAATTCCTTCGGATGGTGCAACCCTCGATAGAGTCTAAGTTTAGTGAATATGGTCGGCCTAATACTGATACTGGCAGATCCAATTGTGACAAGAAATTCCCATTGCCTATTACTCCTAAGAAGACTGTACTGAGAGACTTGCAGAATGAGAATAGAATTACCATGCCTAAATCTGTGGAGAGTCCTGTCTTGTTGAAGGAGAATGGACCTGATGTTGAGTCTGTTAAGGTTTCCTGTCCTGAAAGAGCTGAGCCTAAACATCTTGTGAAGCAGTCTCAATCTATGGCTGCTGCAAATGGGCATTTAGTATATGTTCGTAGAAAGCCTGAAGCAGACCATCCTAAAAGCAGTATATATGTAAATAGAAGCGACAATTCTTTTTGTTTACCACAAAGAAAGGTAGGCGACCAGCACCAGAAAATAGAAGAAAAATTGCAAGCGAAGGAATCTCCAATTTGCATTCCTGAAATTGAACCTATGCCGACCTGTTCTTTAACAAGTTTCCCTTCTGGAAAACCATCAGTACCTTCTTCTGTTGGGAAGTCACCAAGCAATTTGCAGGCAACAGGTTCGGACAATTATGGTGTTACCATATCCATTGCTCCATCAGATTATATTCAGAGTATGAATAACCAGCCATGGAAGGAGCGTTATTGTCGGTTGCAGGACGCATTGGAAATGCTGGACCGGTCAAATCAAGAAGATTATGTACAGAGTATGTATGAGCTTACGTATTTGAATTTGCTGTTGTATGCCTTTTTCTTTTTTGTATTTCCCGGGAATCAATATATCTGAGCTGCATTGAATTTTTCAGGGCTTCGTTCCCTCTCCTCAGAAGACCTTAGCTTGCAGGCTATTGGACTTGAAAAGAGATCTATTCAGCTCTCGCTGGAGGAAGGTAAGATAACATATATACTCATAACTTGACCAACTATTGAACTATGGGAATATATATTGCTTTTCTTTGGCATATAATTAATGGCTCCCATCTTATTACTATTACTGTTTTGACTTCATGATTGTTTACCTTGATTCATACATGAGACAGCATTTTCCCCTGGAAACATCTGGCTTTTTTCTTTATTGATAAATTACATGTTGTCATGTAATGCGATACATATTGGCAACTTTTGTACTCTTTTATCATATAATCTTTCAGTCTACAAAGAGGCCTGTGTATTGATTCGATTTCTCACCTTACCATGGAGGTCATAGGTTCTGAACATCATATCAACTTCTGGATGTGTGTGTATAATTGAATTAATTGGTAGAAGTCTCACCCCCTTTTGGTTTTGAATGTTTGATATTGGACGTTCCAAATTGCTTGACATTTTCTCACTTAACATAACCTGCATTAAGTATCCTTCTTTTTCTGGATAACTGTGTCCTGGTGTCTGTAGAAGCACATGAGTTGTGGAAGTGTCCATATGCTTTATTTTGTCAATGGACCTATGAGTTATGGGTCTCAATTTGTCCTTTTCGGTGTTTCTTGGGTTATGCATTTATAGCATTTGACAATTTTCTCTTGTTGGACATAGAATTACCTTCCTAAGATGTTAAAGAGACCACAGCTCCATGTTGTCCTTATAGATGCATGTGGGATTCGGATGTAAGAAAAGGGAAGAGAGAATTTCATGTTTGGTTGTGTGTTCGTAGACCTGGCAGACAGATTGGATTCCAAAAATCATAACTGAATCCAATCCATTTTGGTCTAATCCAAATTCTTGTGCTTTCCCGATCCGATTAATCCTGTCAAATCCGATATAAATGATACTTGATCCATACTGGTGCGAACATGTAAGGGAATAATGGAACTAGTTGATGGCAAGTAGGATTTGACCTAAAATCTCAGGAAATTTCCGACCTAGAAGTCTACCGAATCCAAAAATTCAGATTCCATTCAAATCGTATGGGATGGATCTCATCAAATGGATTTTCTTGCCATCCTTACTGGTGGTTTATGCTCAACTCGAAAGGGAGTTGTCTCTTGCATTTTTGGCTTAAATAGTAGTTTTTTCAGGATATACCTTCTAGGCAGAGCCGTATAGGTATATGAATTGCTTTGTACAGGTGACACCATCCTTGATAAGCTTGTAGTTCTTTTTGCATTATAATTATCAGAAAAGGCATTCATTGATCCACCCTACTTTGTCAATCAGGTCTGCCCTTCACACTTCATTCTAAAAAGAGTGGTCTAAATCTACAAGTGTCTAAATTCCTAACTTAAGATTGTCTTGATCATGTTATTGGTCTGAATCTTTCGTTTGCAGAAAAATTATTCATAGCTCCCACCTTTGTTGTTTTGTACTGCATCCTGTAACATGGGGATTGTTGTCTGTTGGTCTGTTGTCCTGTGAGGGTTGTAGACTTGGTATCATATTCGGAATCTAGACATTACTCAATATAAATAAATATACTTAGTTTAGATATTTATTTGTGGCATTTGTGGATAAAAATGTAATTGATGTCACTATAAACTTCATTAATTTATTTTGGAATAAAGCTCTTTGGGTGATATGGCAACTTGAGGGCATCAAATGTAGAATTTGTTGGGGGTAAATTTTACTCGGTGTGTCTTTAAGGGAGAACAGAGGAAAGGGTACTGCTTAGGCTAGGTGTCACGCGGTGACACTTGGTATGTCTATTGCCAATGTCCTCTGTGTGGCACTTGGTACCCTCTAGTAGGCAAGCCCGCCAATCTCAACAACCGAATGAAAGCAATGCATCAAATCATAATAAGGGCACACACAATATGGAAAAAAAAAAACATTCGTTCATTAATGCTAGCAACAATTACAAGCTTGTGAATGTCAAGAGCTAACACATGCTCGAAAGTCTACACTTGGTAGGAAAGGTAAGTTTGTTCACCCCTTCCCTATGTATACATTTTGAGCCATTCTTGGAGTGGCAGGAGTGAACACTACCTATGTTCAAAGAGTCATATAGAAAAGAACAAAATGAAAGAAAATTACATCCAAATAAATAACAAAAGAGAAAAAGACATCCTCGTCCTTAAGCTAAGGTATCCTCAAGATGAGTGTCAACGGTCCATTGAAAGGCAACCTGTGACACTGGTCATATGATGGAAACTCAATATCATCTCATACTCATCAATGACTTGTCTCACTACTAGTTGAATCACTCTTCCTAACGGAAAAAGGGTTGTATGGAAGAAATATTCCAGATATAAGAGACTGATGATGATTACTAGTGCAAGACAATAAAAAGAGGAAAACAGTTCTAATGGATGTCTTTAAGGTTGAAAGTAGTAAGCTGTGGTTTCAATTTCGGAATGGATGAGCTACAGTTTTTTTTTTTTTTGCCCCTTTGATTGAGAATCCGTGTCAAAAATTTTTTCTTCTTGAAATAAAATAATGTGAATGCAGGCAAATAAGTTTGAGATTTGCCAACTGTACTGTGATGTTTCATGTGATCGCTATAAATTTTTGCTTTGCTTCTTAAATCTTATCTGAACAATATTTAAAAACTCGAAGTACCGGATAATTTTGTTCTGATGTTGAATTTTTGTTAGTCATCCATGTAATGTCAAATTGTGCCCACTTTAGAGAAACTTTCTGTAGCATGTTGGCTACCTCCATAATCTTGTCTTAGTGGCGGCAGTTTTGTAGTCTCTCTTGTCGGCATCTATACTTTGCTATTTCATTTTAACTGATTTGTCCATTATTATTGCTGTCCGATAGTCATACCATTTTCTAAATCCATCTTTTAATTTTGCACCTAGTTATCTTGTAATCCTTGTATGTATGTATTATTATTAACACTCAAGTATGCTGTTGCTTATTTTGTAGTCTGTGCAACATGTTTCTACAAAATGAACAGCTGAAAAAAATGTTCCAACAATATTTTATGTTATTATTGTAATCCCAAAATATTTCACTTCTGTTCGAATATTATTTCACATATCTAGCGTATTAGTACATTTTAAGTACTGTCTGTTTCCAAAAGTGGGTACAATAGATACAATAGGTAGTTGTGGCAGCCTTTCTTTTTCAACAGCAGTTATCATTGATCACCTGTTTCTTTCCTCGCTGTTATACATATTCAATGGATGCCATTTGCTCGAAAGTAAATTTAGACAATTCAATAAGTCTAGTTACTCTTGCAAATAAGCTCACATGTTCTGATTTTGTATGGATGATTGAACAGCGAAAGAGTTGCAAAGGGTTCAGCAATTGAATGTTTTGGGAAAATATGCAAAGACTTTAAGAGCTTCCGCACCCCAACAAGGCTAAAGCCAGATCGGCAAACATATTTAATGAGCGTAAGGTTCGTGCACTGGAACCAGAGGACATAAACCAATTTTTATTTCTTGCCCTTTTTTCTGGTTTTCTCTTTTTTTGTTTGTTGTTTTGGTTCAGTATTTGCGCCATAAGTATCCTCCGTAAAATGTTTCCTTTGGATTGGGTGTTGTATCATATTGTGTTTAGTGCTGTTTATGTGTGTCAACATCTTCTGTTGTAACTCTAGCCTAATTAGTTTATCTACGTAGTTCCTTTATATTGGGGAAATTTATAGAGGTGACTTGTTGGTAGTCTGGTGCTGCAAACTCATAGTGAGGTGTACGAGTTACCGATGGTGTAAAGAATATTTTCGGTCAAAGGAAAAGATGTTGCAAATTATATGGTGATATTTATAAGTTACCTATTATCGTGATTTATCCTTTGTCCATGCTTACGTACGTACGTAGTTTTTTCCGTTTTGGTGGTAAGTACAAGCTTGTAATAGGATTTTGACAATCACAATTCGAGGCTTCATTGGAAGTTTATGGACTATATCGGTGGCCCCTCGTCTAATACGATGCGAATTGTTATGTAGTTTTTAGTTTTATTATACGTTCTGCGGCAATTAGAATAATTGGTAGCTACAGCGATTTAAAACATCTGGGAGTAGAATTGTTGGAATTGAAATTGTGAGGGGCAAATAACAACTTTCTTAATATTTCAGAAACCACCATGCGTTGTAAATCTAATGTGGGTACTTCCAAGAATTAATTTGGACTGAAACAAATATTAAATTACTGTAACATCAAATTTAATTTGATAATCATTGATTTTAACAGGTGTAATATAATTTGCGTTCGTTATTAAAATGTTATAATCTACTTTTTTGTAAGTCACTAATTCTCTTAAAGATGTTTAGTTTTTCATCTTTTCATTTCATTTTCTATGATTTTTCTTCTCTAATTCTTGCCATATGTATTACAAGTGGAAACGTTAAAATCATAAAGTAGCATCAACTTATGCATATTCTTAAGCTATGATAGTTACAAGGCAAATCTTACATCTACAAATCTATTTTCCGTGAAAATCCCATTCCCAACAGGGAAATTCATGGCTTCCAATTTTCGGACTGAAAACTCGATTTCACCAAGTTTCATGGCTTTCGAAATTCATACTGGAAACCCGATTCCACCGAGTTTCATTGCAACCAAGACATTAATAGCATTGATGAAAATATTTTATTTAAAATTTAAAATTATTTTGTAACTTCGTACTTATATTTTATTAGTATTATATCTTTTATTTGATTACTTTATAATACGAGCATGTCACTAAAAACGTGCACAACTAGAAAGAAAAAACCAATAGGAAAAAAAAAAAAAAATTAAAAAACAAGCATAACCGAAAATAACTACCCAATTTCAATGTGGCCCGAGTGTGCCCTCTCTCTCTCTCTCTCTCTCTCAGGCAA